>BLKR01004832.1:0-30756 GCA_011170035.1 Teleogryllus occipitalis | reverse complement strand
ATTATTATTAGGAGATTTTCAAAAAGTAATCCTTAAAGCATTTGACAATCAGAGACGGAGAGTATAACGATTATATTATAAATTATAGATAATGGTTTCATAAAATATCAAATAATATAAACAATAAATAATTTATCAGACATTTCTATGGATAACCTGATATTAAACTCTTGAAGATTTTGATTACAGTAACATTCTTAGCAAATGTGTATATTCCAGTGACAGAGAATATTCCTTTCAGATAAGCTGAGATGTTTTTGTATTATTTTTTGCATCTGCTTATGATATTGCAACTAATCATGACATGCAACTGAGATCATACCCACCTACACAATCACTTTATAAAATATAATCATATTTATTACTATTTTCTGTTAAGGATCAATAGGAGCAATGAATCTCTAATTATGGAACGTTCTCTCATAAACAGTTTAAATATATAGAACTGGTGACACAAACGGAATTCACTTTCCTCCAATAATTTTGCCACCAATGATGTAAAAGAGATGTAAGTGACATGAGTTCCTTCATTAATTCTTTCCATAACCAACAATATTTAATTCCATTGAAGCTAATTGTTCATATATATTATTTACAGGTCTATAAGTCCTGGGTTTGAGCCATTTCTAACTTTAAATTAACTCAATATAATGAAAAAGAGGCAAGGAATAAATTAATTGTATAAAAATAGATTGATTGAACCTTAAACAAAAATATCAAAATGTAAAAAACTGATCAACAGACTAAATAGTAGCTGAAGAAAGTAATGTAAGATTTAGAAATTTCACTAAGAGCACTACAAGTCGTGGAATAACAAAAATAAAACAAAGAATTGTAAAATTATGGAAATAGTAGTGCAAGTCACTCGCAATAATGGCGAAAGATCACAATGTAGATGCACGGTTGAAATTGGGGGAATCTCCGTAAGTTGTCATTTTTATTGCAAATATAAATCAATAACAAGACACTATTCGCATTATATATATATATATATATATATATATATATATATATATATATATATATATATATATATCGGGTAATTATGGTAATGTTGGCAACAACAATTTCCAACACAAAATGAAATCTATGCTATATAATCCCTATGTCGGTTTTCAGTAAATATGTTCATACGACAGACATAGCTTCCATAAGTTGCATTTAATCCTTACTTTAAGGTGACGAGAACAATAAGGGAATCGTGTATTTACCGCATTTCCTTGAGCACCAGAATGTCGCGCGCTCGGATTTCCGGTTATGAGGTTCGGCCCTAAAACCTTCCCCCGACACACGCACACACACTGTGATGTACTGCTTCGGGCGGACGATGGATGTGCAATGCTGTCGCCAGTTGCGCCAATACGTTCGAATGTAGACGAACGAAATACATGAAAAAGTCTTCCGCAGAATATTAACCCTGCTTCAGTTGCCACCGAAACAGTCTCCTGCCCTGCGTGCTACCCTTCACATTCACACTTCTCATGGTCCCCCACATCTCGCCACGCTGAAAACCGGCAACATTTGTATAATCGTAACATTTGGGAATTGTATAAAATGATAAAATAATACTAAAACAATATTACGTTTCTGCAAATGAACGAACATGAATTTTTTCAATAGACTCTTTAATGTTTATTGTACTCATACACAGAAATACTAATGAACAATACCATAGCCTGTCATGACCTGACAATTCCTGATGTACAATTCCAGAAGATCTCAAACTGTCTGTTATTCCTAAGTACAGATCAATTCCATTGTTCTTTCAAGTCACTACTTTCAACTCATGAACCGTTTACTAGTACTGTAGTTTTTCTGTCGTCTCCGAGACGCAACATTGTCACGTTTTGATTTAGATCTGCTTCTTGAGGACTATGTTTATTATTTAAAAGTTTTGATGTGATTTATGAGATGTTTGTAAAGAAACTTAATATTTTTTTTACATTAATGAGATTCAGACCGTTTTTTACTTTGAGATTCAGACCGTTAGATCATTTCATTCTGATATTTCATTGGAGTAGCTGTTGAAACATTTAATGGAGGAAATGGAATACTAAAACATTTGTGTTTATCTAGAAAAGGAACTGTAGTGAATCAGAGTAAAGAATAATTGATATGTATTCAATTACTTCAAATTTCTTGTGTACTACATTATGTTAGTACACGTTTATTTGTATGATGTTTGATTCATTTCATTAAATGATTTTTATTTTATTTAAATAACATGAAATATGTAATTAGTGGTTGAGGGAGAAAATTTGCCACCCAGAAATTCGTTTTTCGGTTCTTAGTATTTTGCACATTACAATAGTTTTGTTTTCAAAGGACGGGTTCCTGTTTGCTGAATCCAACTGCCGTAAATTTCTGAAGTATATAAAAACTTCCCTTTCGACTTATCAGATGTCTGCATGCGAGACCTAATATTTATGGGAATATAAAGTGGGAATACAATTCCCCTATAAATGTTAAAAACAAGGGTGAAATCTTTGGTGAAATTTCTAATGAGCATAATTAACTTAAATATTATACAGCAATTCTGAGAGCAATAAACATTTTATGGCTAATACATTACTACAAGAACTGCAGTTCAGGTGCTGCCATAATATCCTTATAGCACTTCCTATCGTTGATTGAGTCAGTTGTAAAAGTAAAGCACACAGCTTTCCTGGGACAATTACACTGCAATAAAACCTGTTAGAATTCCTCTCTTTGAATACAGTGCGACATTTCGCTGACGTTTCATCCGTAATATATCTTTGCACTTGGTAGTTCCCGTATCCTGATTTAGGTGTCCTAAATCTCAAAATACGCATTTATATACATGTGGCAAGTCAAGATTATTTTCAGAAAGCACAAATCTCCTCCGTCATAATTCACTTTATAACCGGGGTAAGTGTATTGCATTAATAAACGTGATATATACGATAACTGTGACAGAAAAAGCGAAATTCTCTTGAGACGGCTGTAATTTGTTTTATGATTTTAAGTAGAAGCAGAGGTGAATACATATAGAAGAAAGGATTCTTGCCCTTTCCAGTAGCATTGAATTAATTTCTTCAAAGTCTTGGAAGAAACACCCCAATGATCTACAGGGTACAATGCGATACATTCCATTTCTTCTGCTTGTTTATTTTTATATACATTTTGGTTGTTAAAATTACAATGTAACGTAACTAATATATTCTAAGACCATAGATAGAGGTATTTATATTTTAAGTGTATGAGACGTATTGTTATCGTTTTTTGACTGTTTTGAAATATCTATTTTTTTATATTTTTGACACTTTTTGCTATAAATCCAATAAAAACAGATTAGGTGCATCTCAAGATCAGTTTTATTATCGTGAATAGAAAATATTACTTACCTGAATATGAACCATTGAATCTAAAGCATTAATATTATGCATGACTGTACTTACTGTATGCAGTATTCAAAAGGAACTACTATACGGTCACATATTCTGAACAGAATCTGACGTTAGAAACAAAAGAATGGGAAGATAAATACTATGTTTAGGAGACTTCCTTAAAAGCACATTATACTATAAACTATTGCATTATAGTCCTCAATAAAGGCCCCTCACTGGATAATAAATATTTTTTATGCTTGTCAGTGTGTAAAATGTCATGAACGTCGAGGACGATTACAGTAGCCTTACATTTGTGGAATTATACGGATCTTATCTAATGAAAGCCAGAAGTCAAAGATGTAAGGATCCTACGAACATTTCAGCATGAATATGATGCCTAGATCACACTTTCAAAATGCTAAGAGGCAGGCAGTATTTAATTTCTGTATAAATTTCGAGTGGTCTCCGTATGATGAGAATGGTTCTTGGTTGACAGAAAGTAAATAACTGAAAGCTGCGTAACTCGGCATTAATATAAATTAAAACCCATAAGACTTTGGGTTTTATGCGTGTTGCTTTACGTTGCACGGCCGATACGCTTTAGATTCATAAACGATAAAAAAGGCGCACATACAATTGCATTGTTCATTCCATGACCACACCTTCATCTTCTTTTATCGATATTCCATTAGTGTACTCGACGTTTAACTTCCTCTCCTCTCCGGCGTATAACCTCTTTTAATGTACCTCCGAGACCAATTGGTTTATATTGCTCTTGGGAACCTCCCCGTTTATGATCGTAGTATGTTTACAACAACACCTCTACCAGCAGCTGAGTGTTCAACGCAATCAAAGTTCTGACAGCAATAAGCTACAGAGATCTAGAAAACAAGTGATTGCAATGGCCAAAGCACCGAACGCATAAATTTGTCAAGAAGAGAATTATGTTGTTATGAACCAATTCCGTCTCACAAACCACGCCAAATATTTCATTTTATCAACACAGGCGCAATGAAACGAGATTGATTCGGTGATACGAAAGTTTAGCAGCTAAGAATCGAAATTACCATCACACGCTTGTGGATCTCTTTTTTTTTTATCGAAGTTTCATTAAGCTTCCGAGGTCTCGCGGCCGCAGTAATAGCCGTCCCGCTCCAGTACTCCTTCAGCGGACGTTTATCAGCGCCACACTCGCATAAATCAGGGGGCGCTCGGCCACCCCACGGCCGGTGAGGGCGCCCGCGCGAGACTCAAACGCCGCCCCTCCCACAGCCACACCTCCGCCACGCCCCCCTGCCCCTGCTCTGCCCAGACTCCGCCCCCGCTCCCGTAGAAACCACCCTGCTGCATGCCCACCTCAATCCATCCCCGCCACGCCCTCCGGCCGCTCTCTCCCCGCCACGCACATTCCTAACCCACCCTTCCTCATCCGGACCACTTCCATTTTATAATAATAATAATAATTCTTTGTTGCACAATTTCCTCTCGTATATAAATCAAAACAATAGTAATCGGAGATATACCAACGGCGAATATCAGTGTAACCACTGATTTTCAGACTGACCGACAAAAACTACGAACGTCCATATAAACAACAAATAGTATTAAATACAACAATTATAATTTAGAAACATTTCCGCCTCCGTTTTCCCTTTTTTCTTTACCACTCCTCGTCCGGCACACTCTCCCCTTCCACTCACCGCTCCCATCAATTCCCGCCCCTGCCTCTCCGTGCTATTCACATCCCGCCCTGAACAATATCCCAGGCCGTGCTGTTTCAGACTCCATACCTGCACTGTACTGCCTCCATCCTGTTTCATTCGCATATCGCTTCATCCCCACCACGTCATCTCCTCCCATTCCCTGCCCGTTCACTTTCCGTCCCACTCACTTTCCCCGCCCCGCTGATTGTCCATTCCTATGGCTCAACGTCCCTCTCACTTCACTGTGCCCTTCTGCCCAGTCTCCACCGCGCTTCATTTCTTTCTACGCCCGACTCCCTCAACACTCGGTCCACTCACTTCTTGCACAGCTCACCCTCGGCTACGCTCACTGCCCGAAAGCATCCCCCACGTCCCTGCTGTCACTGTCGACACGCTCTCAGAGGTAGTGAGTCGACTCCACCATTGCTTTCTATGCCGGTCGCCCCGTCACCATGCCATTATCGAATGCGGATCTTCCCCCTCCACCTCTTTTCTTTCTCTCCTCATCCCATTCCACTCTCTTCCGCTCCTTCGCCTTCCCTGACTCTCTATGCTTCTTCCACCATCCTGTTGTCATATTCGTAATCCTCAAGGTCTTTCCTCCTTCCTATTACGCCTTCTTCATGAACCATATACTATGACATTTCGTCTTCACGACTCTTCAGCCTCGCGTCTTTTGCAGCCTCGTCACGTTCTCTCTTTCTCGCCTCCACCCAACTGTCATCCCTCGCCTTTCATACCAAGTCTTGGTTTCTCCCTATGTGCTCTCTTTCAAACTCACCAGCTCCCTCCCAGAACAATCCTTGTCTGTACTGCTATGGAAGCTTACTTCCGATTCCTGCACCTGCCGAAAATTCTTTGCGTCTCCTCCCCGGCCATGCTAATTTCCTTCGACGCCTTCACATCTGTCCGTCCCCGGTTCTACACCACGTGCTCACCCGTCTCCCGACCATTTCCTTTTCATGCTCTTCTCGTCTCTGTAACTTCTCAACTCTATTCTTCTGACTGTTATTCACTGCACACGCTCTCCCTCTCTCCTCACCCGTAACTTCCCAGTTCCGTTTTCTCTTATCGGTTGTCTTTCAGTATCTCCGAACTCTTTACAACCCATTCTATTTTCACATTTTTTACGTTCTTCTCTTTCATACTGAGCCCTCTCTTTATTTCTTCCAATTCCATTATTCCTTCCTCTCTATTTAGTCTCTCTCTCTCTCTCTCTCTCTCTCTCTCCCTCTCTCTCTCCCTCTTTTTCGATATCTCCCTCTCTCCCCCTCTTTATACCTCTCTTCCTCTTGCTCCCTCTCTCTCCCGCTTTCTTCCTTTCTCTCTCCCTCTCTCTTCCTCTCTCTCCTTTTCTCTCTTTCTCTCTCTCCCTCTCTCTCCCACTCTCTCTATCTCTCTGAGACACACACACACATTTCCATCGTTTCCTTCACAGCCCCTCGGCCCTCACCTCGCACTCGTCCGCTCTTCTCGGCGATCGTCGCCCTCTCTTCCGCCGGTGGCTGCACCCGGCCTCACGCGCTCGCGGCCCGCCACGCCCACCCCGCCCGGCGCGCGCCAGCCCTCGCGCCTAGAAATAGTAATAATGGAGGCCCTTTGGCGAAATAATTACAATCAGGAGGGCGGCCGCGCCAGGTAGGGCTGCGGGGCCGCCCCTGGGCGCCGCGCCGCGCCGCGCCGCGCTCCCCTCGTTAGCCCTCGGCCATGATTTATCCGCCCCCCTGATATGAGGGCGCGAGCATTAACTGATTAATTAATTAATGACGTGCATATGCCGGCGGCGGTGGAGAAGGCACTGGGCGGGGCGGAGGACTGGCTGCCCGCGGCGGTCGGCGTTGCGGCGAGGGCGAGTGAAGCGGGGCGGAGGGTGTGCGGGGGCGGCGGAAACGGTGGGGCGGCGGGCGAGGTCGGGAGGTTCTAGGATTCAAGTCACGACGGCGCGGCAGGATTTCCGACACTAGCCACATAGCTAGGTCGAATTCAGTCGCTCTCTGGAGGACAATTCTGATCGGTAGTTTTCCCTGATTTATCCGATCAACTCCAAGTGAATGCCGAATCAGTACCCTAACAAACAGGCCACGGACCGTGCGCGATCTTTCCTGCCCCTTCCGTGTCCTACTCTCATCCCTTACATTCTTAACACTTACATGCACTACACCACCACACATGCCGGGAGAACAGCTGGGAGCCTAGAGATTGGACCGGGTGAGGCGGTGCCCCGTTTGCGGGTTGGGGCAAATCCCGCTAGCCGACGTGACGGTCGGTGTCGGATCTCACCATCCTGCAGGAGAAAATCACCACCACCTCCCGAAGAAACCACTTGCACTACACGTATGGGAGTAATGACCAAAACAGTTGACGCCGCCGGAATCACTAACCACACAAACAATGAACAGCGGGCGTGTAGGGACGGGGGCGGAGGGTCAGAGGCCGAATGGATGGCGGGGGTGGAGCCAGAAAAGTCTTAAATGGTTGCGGGGGGCGTGAAAGTGGCGGGGGTGACGAGGGAATGGTGAAGGCGGCCGGAACGATGGACGTTGGACGACGGTGGGGCGTAGGGACGGCAGGGCGGAGGCGGAGATGGCATGGTGATATGACCGCGGGGTGGTGGGGTGGGGCAGAGAGTTCTCCGGTGAGGGGATCGTGCCTGTAGCAGAGGGGACGTACACTGTTTAATGATGATGGAGCTAGTAAATTCAGTTCAAATTATTTTGTGTTTTGGAGACTAGGGTGGGCGGGGTCGGATGTTACGGATCGAGTGAGGGTCACGAATCTCAGATCAGATTTCATCACATGGTAAATATACACATTTTTTGTTTTTATGGTAGGTTCTACTTTATCCTATAATTCATTTTGTTCAATTGAGAAGAGATACATCTGCCTCTACATTTTTAAATGCATTTACAAACTTCAAAGCAATATTTAAAGTATTCAAAATTTCGAAGTTATTTAAGATATTATAGACAACAATAACTTCAGTTCATATGTATTAACATACGTATCATATATTTTATTTTCCTTTTGTCTCTTGTGATTCTTTTGACTTCAAAATGTTAAATAAATTATATTCAACCAGTACACATTGATCCCGTCATTTTGAAGCACGAACCTCTTTCTGATATCAGCGGTGTCGGAGATGGAAGCGGGTTCGGGATCGGGGGCAGAAGGGGGGGCAGAAGCGGGGGCAGAAGCGGGGGCAGAAGCGGGGGCAGAAGCGGGGGCAAGCAGGGGGCAGAAGCAGGGGGCAAACGGGGACTTGAAGCGGGGACAGAAGCGGGGCAGAAGCGGGGCAGAAGCGGGGGCAGAAGCGGGGGGCAGGGGGCAGAAGCGGGGGCAGAAGTGAGGGCAGAAGCGGGGGAGGGGGCAGAAGCGGAGGCAGATGCGGGGGCCGTAGCGGGAGCGGTAGTGGGAGTGGTAGCGGGGGCGGGAGCGGGGGCGGTAGCGAGGGCGGTAGCGAGGGTGGTAGCGAGGGCGGGAGCGGGGGCGGGAGCAAGGGTGGGAGCGAGGGTGGGGGCGGGGGCTGGAATGGGGGCGGGAGCGGGGGCGGGGCGGGGGCGGGGGCGAGGGCGGGAGCGGGGGCGGGGGCGGGGGTGGGAGCGGGGGTGGCGGTGGGGACTGAAGTGAGAGCGGGGCCGGGAGTGGGGGCGGGGCGGGGCGTGTGGGAGCCTGAGGCGCTGAGCGCTCTGTGGTGGCAGCGTGGGTGGGAGGCGGCTGGAGTGCTAACGCCTGTGGAGCGAGGAGGACGTCCGAGTATCAAATTGTAGACTCAAGGTCTTTGGAGCGAGCGGCTGGAGTGCTAACGCCTGTGGAGCGAGGAGGACGTCCGAGTATCAAATTGTAGACTCAAGGTCTTTGGACGAGCTGGGGGAGTGTATTCACGTGATTTGTGCAACTAATTTGAATACATTTTTCATACCCTTTATTTAGTATTTGCGCGTCAACTCCCAGCTATTGAACATTCATCATACAAAGTTCAGTATCTCTTTAAGCATATAAACTCCGACAGGTGTTGAAAAAAGAATTATAGTAAACATCACTCATGATAATGTTAATAACTAACATTTTTATTGCTTGAGGAGGGAGCAACAAAACTAAATCAAACTAATCATTTCCAACTCTTATTACGTACTATGCTCTCTCATTACGCATACAGTAAATACATTATGTGCACATGAAGTACACCCTGGTATATAAAGTCAGAGAAATATGAATGGCAGTGTTAAAAAATGGAAATGGAAATAAATAATGAACTCACATAACTATGTATTGACATTTAATCGTAGTCGTATTATAAAATATTCATATTCCGAACACAGTTTTGGAGAAGAAACTACATTTTACCAGAATCCTTCACTTATTTCGCAAAAGGAGGACGATGTCACCAGAAATTGTGGTGATCAGCAAGGAAGGGTTGCACTCGATAATTCAATTACCGCGTCCGACTGCTTCAAAGGGACAGTGTAACATAAAGTCACATTGTTCTTAAAGATACTACGTTTTTATCCTTTTTAGGTTCATTATTAGATGAACTCGTGACATGAAAGAAGGGCTAAATGCAGAAATTCGACATTAAATTTAGGAACTTACTCAAAAATACATGAATGTAAGTAACTCCAATTAACAAAGTATTGCCTTTTATTTATTAACATCTTCCAATTTTGTATGTATTCATGTTAAGCACTGTGTATTTTTATTTGTGCAAGTAAAATCACCACTGTGCATTCAAGAGGGCGGTGATAGTAGAACCGCACCGATATCTAATCATTTCAGTTATGTAATCAGCCAGACAAAGTTTCGGAATATAATATATATATATAATAAAATATGAATCGAAGTAAATTTATACAGCTTGTATAAAGTAAGCGTAATTACTTTCGCATAACTCCATGTGTGTGTCTGTACTTTTGGTATAGTTAGTGAAATCCACGAGTACGAGCCGGAGGGCAAGGAGTGAGGCGGGTCCGCAGCCCTCGTCCTAATTGAACGGCCGCTCGCGGATTCATTAGTGCGGCCTTGTGCAATGTTTAGCGGCCTCTCCCTGCTTTTATGCCCTCCGCGTTGGAGCGGGATTACCCGCGGCGAGAGCAAGCGTCAACTTTTTTTTTTCTTTTCTTTTCTGGGCTTCTTCTTCTTTGGGGGAGGTGAAAGCCGGAGGACAGCCCGCAGTCTGGGCTTGCAGTGCCGCGTGCCACTATTGTGTGGACGAGGTGGCTTTTTCTTTCTTTCTTTCTTTCTTTCTTTCTTTCTTTCTTTCTTTCTTTCTTTCTTTCTTTCTTTCTTTCTTTCTTTCTTTCTTTCTTTCTTTCTTTCTTCCTTTCTTTCTTTCTTTCTTTCTTTCTTTCTTTCTTTCTTTCTTTCTTTCTTTTCTTTCTTTCTTTCTTTCTTTCTTTCTTTCTTTCTTTCTTTCTTTTCTTTCTTTCTTTCTTTCTTTCTTTCTTTCTTTCTTTCTTTCTTTCTTTCTTTCTTTCTTTCTTTCTATTCTTTCTTTCTTTCTTTCTTTCTTTCTTTCTTTCTTTCTTTCTTTCTTCACTATTCTTTCTACTCTTTCTTTCTATCTTTCTTTCTTTCTTTCTATCTTTCTTTCTTTCTTTCTTTCTTTCTTTCTTTCTTTCTTTATCTATCTATCTATCTTTCTTTCTATCTATGTATCTTTCTTTCTATCTATCTATCTTTCTTTCTTTCTTTCTTTCTTTCTTTCTTTCTTTCTTTCTTTCTTTCTTTCTTTCTCTCTTTCTCTCTTTCTTTCTTTCTTTCTCTCTCTCTCTCTTTCTTTCTTTCTTTCTTTCTTTCCCTCTTTCTTTTTCTTTCTTTCCTTTCATTCCTTTCTTTCCTTTTTTCCTTTCTTTCCTTTCATTCCTTTCATTCCTTTCTTTATTTTCCTTCTTTTTTATTTTTTTTAGTTGTTTTTCTTTCTTTGTCTTTTTTCCTGCTTTACCTACTTTTATTTACTTTTATTTTCTCTTTCTAGCTTTTTAATTTACAGTTTCTGCTTTCTGTTTTCTCCCTATGTTTTTCGTGTTCTTTGTAACTTTTCACTTCCCTATTCCTCTTACTTTTACGCTCATTGAATCTCTGACACACTTTACATTCCACTTAAAATTGTTATCTTTCCGATGGATTTTCACAGAAATTCCCCTCACCTTTATGCAGCTCATCTTTTCCATGATTTGTTCTTCTTTATTCAATTTGTCATCTCTCATTTAAAGCGAAATGATTTTAAAATTGCGGACGTTTGATAAAAACTTCAACGTTATTTGTAACAAAAACATGTTATACTTCTATTGTTTTAACGGTGCAAACGTGATTTCTGTGCACATTATGTTGGCATTGTTTTCCAAAGAAAAGAACCTGCTAATCGATTACTCATGAGTTGCGTGCGAACTCAAGGGTAAACATATTACTATTTAACTCTCACGCGTCATTTACATCAAAACCTCGCACTCAGCTTAAACATAGTTTAGCAAAGAATATGTCCATGCGAGCAGTAGTAGTCTCGTTTGGACGAAATCGCTTTGCCACAGTAAATACATCCGTGAAATTAATGCTTAGCTTAAGCTATATTGCGTAAAAGTATATTTTTCTCTTCTCGTCTTTTCTCGCCTTATTCTGTTTGACTGCTCTTTTCCTTTCGGGGTTTTCGTTTGTCTTATTTATTATACTGATTTCAACAACTGTAATACATGTGTGAAAAGAAACAGCACTACAGTTCAAAACACAGATATATCTAATTGAATTTTTTTCGCCTTTTGTAGTAAACAAACAATCAAAGAGTTAGAATTTAAATTTGTCAATAGGTGAAGCCATTGTAGCTGAAACAAATTTCTGATGAAAATGCTAATAGTGTGCTAACATATGCTTCAAATAAAATTGGTATAGGCTATTTGTTGTACGTTAAAAATTACCAAATAACAATTCAAATGTAATTTTGGTTATAAGATTAAATATTTTTATACTAAATGTACAATTATTGCCCGAATAATACATTCTTTGTATATTTTGAACCTCGTTTGAAGTGGAAATGATACCACTTTGAATGAATTCACGTATTAAAGATTGGTGATGAAACGTGATTCCTTGTAATAAAAAGTAAATACATTTTGTAATATTTTGTCACATCCTTTGAAGTTGTATTCAGGACATCAACGCTCAGAGACTTCAATTTTTCACAGAAACATGTTTTTAGTACGTTCGCGATTTCTATATACATTCCTTCAATGTACGTGAATCCATCGCTTCAAATACGACTTACGTAAAACCAACTCCTTTGAAACGTTAAGAAAACTAAAAGTGAATGTTTCGCCGCTCGGAATTAGTAACTTGAGCGTTCTTTAACCACTCTTGTTTCCACGGCGAGTACGACAAAGAGAAAGGAAATTTGGCCCCAACCCCACAATTCCCTTCTCTTTAAAGACGCATTATATTCGCGTTAGAAACTACGTATGAGAAGCCGACGTTCTCCGTAACGGCTCTTTTGTGCGATATTGAAATTTATGCAAAAGCGCAAGAATACCTTAACGGCGTTATAACAATACGAGTCGTTCATTTGCGGGTGAGGCTGTTATGAGAGCAGTTGTCGGAATTAAGACGTCAGGGAAGTTGGGGCGAGCTTTTGGCTCTTGCGGGACTCCGCGCCGCGCGGCGCCGCGCCGCGTCGTGCCTTGCTGTGCCCGAGCTAAGACCGGCGAAAGTTGTCGGGCGGTGGAACTCCAAAGTGCCCGACCCGCCGCGCCGCGCCGCACCACGTAGAGCTGACCTCGTTTCGTCCCGAGGGAGGTACCTGCCTACGAGCAGGACTTGCGCCGAGTTGGGTTGAGGAGGAGGAGGTGGTGCAAGCTACGCGGACGCCTAATATTCCCACGAGGAAGAGCCGTGGACGGGTAGGTGACGTGAGTTGAGGACTCCGCTGGAAGGAGGGTGGGTGGTAGCGTTAGTGTATCGGTTGTGGGTGAGCGGGCGGGCGGGTGGAAAGCGAGAGGCCAGCGCGGGTCTCGTGAGAGGTGAGGAGAGGAAATGGATGGGCGAGTGTCTGTGTGAAGAAGTGTGTGTGAGAATCAGTGAACAAATATTTGGCTGGGTGAGAATGTTAATGGGTGTAACGAGTTTTAATGATGGAATAATTAGGGAAGGTACATCGGAAGAAATGTGCGCGGTTCTGGTTAGGAGACAAAATGTTGTTTAGATGGCTACATATATATAAGTGTGCGTGAGTTAATGAGCGAATGGTTGGTTGGTTGGGAAGGTTGGTGGGAAAGGCTCTTTAATGATGGAATAACTTGGGTACTGAGGAAATGGGTGGAATAGTGAATTTTTTGGGTGAATTAGTTCGGTATTTGGGTGGGTGAATGGGTGGCAGTAGAGTGTATAAGTAGAGTAATGAGTAATGCAACATGTGGGTGATTGAAATATCAAATGAATGAATGAATGAATGAATGAATGAATGTGTCAGTAGTCAAGTGAGCGATTGGGTATTACTGCAACTAGTTCAACATCGTGTACTGCGCACCGAACCCCCAAGAGCTGAACTTTCACTCTGGAAGTGGTATATGCTCCTAACCAGAATATGCGTTGAGTAAGGCAGATAAGGCAGAGAGGTCGATAAGCGCTTAATATTTCCAGGTATAATCACGATTGCGTTTGGTCAGGGCGCCAAGCTGACGTACTTTGGTGCTATTTTAAACAGGACAGCAGCACTGGCAGTGCTTTCAGTTCAAGTCAAACCTCCGATGAATGTTGGTGATTAAGAATACAACCAATACATGGATCTACCCTGCATTTATGTTTTGATGATTTAGATAAATATGTGACAAGTTTTCCCATTACCTGCCAGATGACACTGTTGTGATAAAGTCGCCGTGGCAAATGCAGGAATTGAGATATCCTCTCAGATATGTTACCTTCGAAGTTGCCTCTGCAATACAGGGAAGACGATAGATACAATTAAAATATGAGAAAATTAGAAATACTCTTCTCCGTTTCGTAAAATGGTGTTCTGCGTAAAGCCACTGATTTAAAAGTTTGTCCAGTGATTCAACAATAAGACGAGCCCTTCTTGATTCATTAATTTTCGGTACTAAAACTGTAAGAGGGGAATTGGACGACAGAAGGAAAATACTTAAATAATCACCCCCGCTTTCCCCACATTCTACTATTTTCCCACCTTTCACTTCTCACACCCCTCACCAGCTGTAGTAGCTCAGAGCATCAACTAGTATTACTGTTGTGCCTCTGACCGGGAGGTTCCAGGGTTCAAGTCCCGACATTGGCAGGATTTTCGACACTGTTCAAATTCAGCCGCTGTCTCGAGGAGATTTCTAGCGACCGACTACTCTGATTGGTAGTTTTCCGTGGTTTCTCCGAACACAGCTGGCAAATCCCTAAACTGTACACATACAAACGGACCACGGACCTCTCGAAATCTTTCCTTCTTCTTCCTTGTCCTATCCTCACTTTACACACACTTTACTTACGCACACTTACACTTAAATGCATCACTCGTGGGAGATGCATGGTTGTGGAAACCCAGAAACGTTAGGTCGGCTTCGGAGAGCACATCTAGCAGAGGAAGAACGACCCCGCCTTTCGTGTTAAAATATGAAATACGCTTGTGGAATAATGAGCATAGCAGTTGACGCGTCAGAAAACATGAAATTAATCAACGTATTTCACATATCTCCCCTGTCTTCACCGCAATCCCCTTTTTAAATGCTTTTAACCCATGTCAACATTTGTGTTCCTTTATATATTTCAGATTGTAGTCGTTCTAGTCGTTTCCTAATGCACTGTCCTCTTCCCAGCAGCCTCAAATCCGTCTCTGAAAGGCCCTCGTATGCCACTAACCAGCCGTATGCCCCTTCACAAGCGTCCCCGAGACGTTTTAGTGTGCAAATCTCCAATTGCATCTCTAGTGATGGACGTCTTTAGGCCAAAGTTATGAGGAGCCACGGATCCTCAAAATTCGCCGCCCTCGCCACCCTCGCCACCCTCGCCACCCTCGCCACCGCCGCCCTCGCCGCCCTCGCCGCCCTCGCCGCCCTCGCCGCCCTCGCCGCTCTCACCGCCCTCGCCGCCCTCGCCGCCCTCGCCGCCCTCGCCGCCCTCGCCGCCCTCGCCGCCCTCGCCGCCCTCGCCGCCGCCCTCGCCGCCCTCACCGCCCTCGCCGCCCTCGCCGCCCTCGCCGCCCTCGCCGCCCTCGCCGCCCTCGCCGCCCTCGCCGCCCTCGCCGCCCTCGCCGCCCTCGCCGCCCTCTCCACCGTCTCTACATTCCCCGCTCTTTCCCCTGTCAGCTTTCTCCGCCTTCTTCAGTTTCTCGCATGCGCAACGATTATTATTGTTTCGCTCTGCTCCTACGCTCTTTCTATCTATTTCTTCTTCTTCCCCTTCACTATCTCCGCACTCTCCTCCCCCTCGTCACTCTCACTTCTCTTTCCATCCTCTTGTGACTTGATAAACTGTCGCCCTTTATCTCTCTCTCTCTCTTACTCTCCCTCCCTCTCTCTCTCTCCCTCTCTCTCTCTCTCGGCCCCCTCCTCTTGCCCTTTCAAACACTTTCGACTCTGGCGCCCCGCCATCTTCTGCACCCCGCGTGCCACGCCTTCTTCGCGTGCATCTAAGCGACACCGCAGCGGTCAAACTCGCGATATGATCCCCGGCTGCGGCGTCAAAGGTGAGACGCCGCCCTTCGCGGCGGAGCGGAAGGGCGGCGACTCCTCAAAGTCGCGCGCCCCGGCCACCGCCCGCCCCGCCCTCAACTTTCCCGTCCATCCGTCCTTCTGGCCGGCTCTCTCGCTAATGAAGAGGCGCCGCCGGCTGCAGGGGAGACGGTGTTAGTCACCCAAGATGTGCGGATACCCGGATTTTGCTGCTGCTGCTGCTTGGCTTCTGCGCTGCGGTTGCACCCTCCTTCGATTTGATTTTGCGTTTTGTGTCTTCACTCTGATTGGTGAGGTGACTTGGCTGGTAGCTCTTCTGGTTGAGTACAATGCTCTTTGTAGGGTTGTATACTTCAAAACTACTTTGGGAAAAGTAGTTTTGAACAATATCCATGAAAGTCCATTGGCACTCACATATGCATCATATATATATATATATATATATATATATATATATATATATATATATATATATAATATTGTTTAACTGAGGTTTTACTCGTATGAAACTTGGAATATCAACATAGATGATTGATATTTATTTAATTTCAAACAACCATTATATATTTATCTGTCTGTCCCTGGCGTGACAGTCCGCGTACGGACCATGACCTATCATGGGTGAAGGGGGTACGTTTGGTTAGCATCAAGATATCTCCACGCCGTATTCAGGTCTTCAGAAGTGAGTTTTCTCATCGCCACACAGAAACATATACTGGGACATTGTAAGGAAAACGCAGATTAAACTTTTTCCCCGAGCGGGAATCGAACCCCATGCTGATCAATGAACTAAATCGCGAGAGCAATACATTTATATTAAGCCTTATTTAAAAAAAATAAGAATATTCAGCTTAAAATTTATAAGATGAAAGAATACAATATATTGTAAATTATTACGAAATACTACATTAATTAGTACAAGCGATACGAAACATAGATGTACGACGTGTTTTTAGCGGAGGATGCTAGTAAATATTAACGTTTTCCCGCACTATCCCAAAAGTAAAATTGTTCAGGGGCATGAAAAATAAAAATGACTAGAAATTTGATATTCTTTAAGTGTGCACAATCATTGTAGATTTATATATTTTAAGAGCACGGATCGAACATTTTCCAGTGTATGTTATGCCTTCTTTTACTGAATTTGATTCACTAAGGATTCGAATTCCATAGCAGAGACTCAACAGTAAACATAAAGTGCAAAAAAATTGCAATGCGCTGCCCAAGGAAAAAAAGGTCACTTCCGAGCACTTTCATCAACGAGGAGCAAAGACGCGAAAGAAAAAAAAAAGCATTTAAACGAAGCACGCGAAATATTCGCACAACCTGCAACTGACACTTTCCTGGGCGTTAATACGAAATCAATGACGAGTTCTCTGTTCGTTCGATGGGCCTGGAAGGAGGTGAAATACGTAAAAACGCTCTTCGTATATTAGCCGGATTCTAGAGCCGGAAGGAAGGAATAAAGGAAAAAAGCAGCAGACGGAAGGGAAGATTCCTTTAGTAGCGTCCAAGGGAGTTTGTGCGACGTTGGGGGTGAGGCGGGACACGGCCGGCAGCCAGAAGTGTCAGAGAAGAAACAGAAGAGTGGGCGTCACGGATAATGCCATTATGGACGAGCCTTATCTGATGAACGCGGATGCTATCAGATACGAGGAGAGGGGGCTGACAGATGAAGATGCGAGGGTCGATAAGGCGAAGACAAGACGAAGGCTGTGCGGACCCCTCGCGAATAAAAGAGAGAAATGAAGAATATCGGCCTCGCCCGAAGCGGCGCCGATGCAATATATAAAGATATATAACACCCGTCTCGGATATTAACAAAGGGAAAAAATAAGCCGGACGCCTTGGGCGTCTGAATCACGGAGGCTCTGATAAAGTGCAGCTTCAAATGAATCATCTCGGAATGGTTTCAAGCGAAGAAGTTAGGGGGTAGAAGTTATTTTAGCCCCGCCCGATAAGCGACACGAAAAACGCATTTTCGGTGTGAGATTTGGCGACGTTCTTTGCGTGTCGAATGCGTTACACGTCTTTTATTTGTTTGACGTCCAAAACAGAAAGAATGTTCGTGGCATCAAATTTGGAGAGGGAGAAAAAATACATTCATTCTTTAAAATGAAAACACAGGAGCACCTCTACATTTGTTCAATAGATCAAGGAAAAACAAACTAAAACTATCGAGATGGTGTCAAAGACCCAGAGGGTTAATTTTTCTTTGTTTCTTCGTCCCAGATTATCATTTTGTATTCCATATTCAACATGCTGACATAATAACGACATTTTCATGTCTAATATTACAGTCATTGTACATTTCTTTTGGTAAACATTTGCTTATTTGTATTAATATAAATATTTTCTGTCGTGAACTACTGTCACAACTAACAAAAAAATCTTTAGATATGAACGTTATTTTAAAATATTTTTTACTATTTATTCCGATCTTTCTCCCTCTCTCTCTTCCCACTATAATTTTTGGAGTGATGTTGTGGTCCAGCTTTTGGAAAGAGAGTCACATCATTTGGATGGTGGTCACTTCCCACATGTTTATTGTATTTTAAGGATTAAGAATGCTCCTACCTGGTAGGTTTTATTATCTTACAAAACAAATGAAAACAATTGAAATAATGAAAAGATTTTAGTGTTTGGCCTTAGGGACTAGAGAACCAGAAATTACTAAAATGATAGTACTGACTCACGTTGAGGGAAAAAATCACCTTATCGTATTATCCTCATTAATTACAACACAAAACCAATTTACAAAAAAACACATCTTGAAAGAAACATCCAAAAAAAATTCATATATTAACCTTACATAAAAACAAGATTCCGAAATCACAAAAATCATTCTAATTAAAACAGCACTACACTATACAACGTAAGCAACTAAACCTGTGAAATGTTATATACATGCTTTTAACCACACCCATTCTTAACAGTTTTAGTTACCTCTTATGCATATTTAATAAGACCCAAACACCATACATGTACATACGAGTACAAACTCCACATAACATTTCAGGTGCCTGACAAGTCAACTCCCAAAATAAGACTCAGCAAGAAAAAAAAGAGAGAGAAAAATAATAACAATTGCTGAATTCACAAGTATTTTATTCCGTTTATTGTTTGCAGTAGGAGCTCAAAATTTTCCTGCGAGGCAACGCACTTTCCTCAGCGCATTGTGCGAGCAACTCCCACTCCCTCTTTGGGGCAGAAAAGAACGTGCGGGCGAGGCCCGAGCTAATTAACAAAAGGACTCGAGATGTACGACGCCCGCGGCGAAACCTCCGTGCGCAATTCACAAACGCACGCGCGTCAAGGCGGCCACGGGCGACGCGGCCGCTGCGCGCCCGAAGCGCTGCTTGGCAAGAAACGGCGAAAAATACGAGGCGGTGCGCGAAGGGCGGGGAGGAGAGGGAAGTGGGGGTGGAGTTGGAGGCTAAGTTGGCTGCGGTATTAGAAATGGAGGCGGAGAGGGAAGTGGAGGTCTAGGTCGAGGTCGAGGATGAGGTTGAGATCGGAAAAAGGTGGTGGAGGTGGATAGAGGTGGAGGCGAAGGAGATGGTGGTCGAGGCGTGTGGAGGTGGTGGAGGAGGCGATGAAGGTAGAGACGATGGAGGTGGTGGCGTATGGAGATGGAGGAGGCGATGAAAGTGGAGGGGAGAAGCAATGGAGGTAGTGGCGGATGGAGGTGGAGGAGAAGAAGATGGAGGTCGAGGCGTGTGGAGGTGGTGGAGGAGGCGATGAAGGTAGAGACAATGGAGGTGGAGGCGTATGGAGATGGAGGAGGCGATGAAAGTGGAGGGGAGAAGCAATGGAGGTCGCGGCGGATGGAGGTGGAGGCGAGTGGAGGTAGTGGAGGAGGCGGATAGAGGGGGAGGGGGATGGAGGTGGAGGTGATGGAGGTGGAGGTGATGGAGGTGGAGGTGATGGAGGTGGAGGTGATGGAGGTGGAGGTGATGGAGGTGGAGGTGATGGAGGTGGAAGCGATGGAAGTGGAGGCGGATGGAGGCGATTGCGGAAATGGAGGCGATGGTGAAAAAGGTAGTGGGCCGCAGGGGGGGGGATGGAGCAAAGTTAGAGTGGAAGTGGAGGCGAACGCAGAAGCACTGCTAGAAGGAAATGGGGCCTGAAGATAAACGAAAAGAGACAGTGCTGGAGGAGGCGATACAAAAACGGAAATGGAGAGCGAGCGGGCCCTCAGCGGGGACGGAGGCAGAGGGCCAAAGGTTGAATGACGATGGAGGAGAGGGAAGGGCGTGGTAGCGGCGACAAAGCTCCAGCAAAGGGCTCGGCGCTGGAGGGCCCGTAAGAGCGCGAGGAGGACAGGCAGGCTAATGGAGAGAGAGGGAAGAGGAAGGAGCAGGAAGAGAGATAAAAGGATGTTAGCGCTCGAGGCCAGGGAATACCGGAATAAAGAGATTGACTCGGTCGGCGCAGGCGGCTTGGGTGGCCGTGGTGGCGGCGACGGAGCTCGCGGAGTGAGGGCGACGTAAGAGCCTTGCTCGAAGCGGCGAGTGGAGGTCTGTCCAGAAGGGCGGTGATGGCTGCGATAGGTGTTAGAGATGGCGAAGAAGTGGTTACACAAAAAGGAAGTGCATTAGATGCTTTTTTCCTTTTGGCCTTAACATCTCAGTTATCAGCCATTACAAGGTATGATTTAAAAATGTATTTACGTTCACTTAAACATATACTTATGAGAACAGGTATATGTAAATATTTAATAAAATGTGTGCTGTAAGCGCACAAATAGCTAGAAGTAATCCAAACTCTGACACTCATATAATAAGAGTTCACAACAATGTTACAAACAGTTGAATTGACTTGAATCTGAAATATTAATCTTAGAAACTTTGTATATTACTCATATGATCTGTATTCCGTTGACGTTATATTTCATACAAACAGAAGTGTTGCAAGTTTATTGCTTATAACATGGCTAACGTCTTAATGTCAGCGTACCATACACCTTAATTTATGTAAATACAAATCACGCGTTTTTTTCGGTTTTACTTCATATTTTTTCGGGTTGTATATAAGTTATCTGACATCATTTATTCATTAATACATTAGCTTATTTTACACAATAAGTAGGATATTAGCTAATGTTATGTAAATTGATATTGTTGTACGGACGTCTAATACCGGGATTCAAAAATATGTAATTAACAATTCAATTCCTAAACATTGTTTTAGAGGAATTGACCAAAGATCCCATAAAATCTAAAAAAAATAGTACATGCTAACCACACATCGAACACAAAATATAATGTGATATATCATATCCCAGAGCTAACAATGAAATTGGCCAGAATTTAGCGTTTTTGGTAGAGATAATTGCCAATTTTGCTTGAAAGGTACTTTGTCTTGAACATTCACACAAAGCAATATTGATGTATGTGTTCCGAATCGTCACGAATTGTCAAGAAAACACGAAATTGCTTTAATTCATTGTTTGTCACTTTTATCTTTATTATGATAAACCGAAATCTGTATTAACGTATAGGAATGAATACTACCGCAGAAATGTTATGGGAACCGGTTACAATCACTGTTGAAGTGGACAGAATGCGTAGTGCGTAGCGCAAAGATGCAAGTGTTGGTTGAAATTGTGTAATTACCTTATTTGATATCCTGCAATTATCTCAGTTGATTTTAGAATCGTAATAGTAATTTATTTATAAAAGTTTACGGTAAACGAAAGATGCTTGATTACTCTCTTGCTTCAAATAATAGCTACTTTTCTTGCATTTATTTAAGGAAGATGTTCTTTCCCAGAAACGCACTAGAAATAACAACAGGGCAGTGACAGGACGGCAATTGGACATTGATGTAACGGCAGAGGGATGAATGCTGGAAGGCGTCGTGATAACAAAGCAAAAACAGGATAGGGGAGGGTCGCCCACGGGATGGTGGTAGGGTGGCAGTAGCAGTAAAGACATTGCTGGAGGGAATGCGGCAGTGTACGCGGCCGCGAGAGGAATGGAATAGCACGGTTAAGATTTGGATATAGAAACGCCTCGCTAGTGACGGAACGACGACAGGGCTAAAGGGGCGGTAGGATCTGAACGACAAGGGTCGCGAGGCTTTTGACTGATGACTGATTGATGTTTGTAGGCACGTTAACTGGTCTGATCACTACTGCAGTTAGTGTAGTGAATATTTTATTCAGGGAAGTTGCGGCATTTCTTCGTCGCTGGATGACGTGATCCGTCGCCAACCTACTCGTCGGCTTGCGGGGGATTTCCCTCTCCAGGAATTTCTCCCAGTGTGGCACCGCCGCATCCGGGACAAACTTTCAGTTTTCAGTTTCTTCCGGCGTGTCTGGTAGTATATTACATGTGTAAATGAGGAACAGGATAGAACAAGGAAGAGGAAACTTTGTAACCCATTTGTTAGGGTACTACTCCGGCATTCATCAACTGTTATTAAGAGAAACCTCCGAAAACAACAAACCAGAGCAGAAGCTAGAATTCTCCTCTAGATAATGACTTTGACCCAGCTCTCTAGCTTATGTCGGAAGCTCCGCCACCATCGAGACTTCATCCTCAGGTCCTCCTGATCAGAGTCGCTGCATATACAACAGTAATGCTGTCTCTAAGCTAACAGAGCAATCGGAGGCGTGGCGAGGGTGGTGGGGGATAGGTAGCGTCAGTTAGTGAGGGCGGCAGTGGCTGCAACCTCTGCCCTCGGGAACGGAAGGCGCGCGAGGCAGAGAGCGAGTCGTGAGAGAGAGAGAGAGAGAGAGAGAGAGAGAGAGAGAGAGAGAGAGAGAGAGAGATGAGGTTTATCCGAGGACTTAGGCTGTGAGGGCGCGACTTGGCACTCGCCGCTGGTATTAGCATAGCCCTGGGCCTCCATAATTCACCGGCAAATACATAAATAGCTAAAGAGTTGCGACCGCGGGCCCGGTCGGGAGTCGGAGGGGCAGCCGCCGCGAGGTTAAGGCGGGGAGGGCAAGGGTGATGCCGTCGACGAAATCGTCGAGAGCGGGGGCGGGAGGAGCAGGACGAGGAAGCGGAAAGGCCAGCAAGGTGGATGGTTGGGTGGGGGGAAAGGCCAGCAAGGTGGATGGTTGGGTGGGGGGAAAGGCCAGCAAGGTGGATGGTTGGGTGGGGTGGGGTAGTAAGGTGGTTAAGGGGTGACGGGGGCCGCGAGGGCGATTTGACTGGTGAGGGAGATCCGGTGAGTTGATTGATTGATTTTTTCGTGTTTCCGGGCGCGTCAACTGCTTCGGTCATTAGTCCCGTTAGTGTAATGCATGTTTTTTCTCGGGAGATGGCGGTGATCTTCCCCCGCTGGATGGTGAGATCCGGCGCCGACCTACCATCGGCTAGTGAGATTTTCCCCTAACCAGGACTCTCCCACCAACGTGGCACCGCCCCAGTCGGGACAAGCTCTAAGCTTCCGACCGGTCTCCCGGAATACGTGGTAGTGTAGTGCATGTTAGTGTGTGTGTGTGTGTGTGTGTGTGTGTATGTGAGGGGAGAGGATAGGACAAGGAAGAGGAAGGGCAGATCGCGCGCGGTCCGTGGCCCGTTTGGTAGGGTACTGCTCCGGCATTCGCCTGATGTTGATCGGAAACCACGGAAAACTACTGATCAGAGCAGGCGGCCGCTAGAATTCTCCTCCAGACAGCGACTGAATTCGACCTAGCTGAAGAGCTAGTGTCGAAAATTCTGCCGCCGTGGGGAGTGGGAACCTAGGACCTCCCGGTCAGAGGCGCTGCAGTGACATCAGTTGATGCACTGATCTACCGCTATCGGTGGGATGCGGTGGGGATGGGGTCGGGAACAACTGGGTGTGGAGCGGAGACGGCGACGGAGTCGAAAAGGCGGGGTACGGAAGGGTCAGGGAAGTCCGGGGCGAGGCCGGGCACGTCGGAGGAAGCGGGGGCCGCGGCCCTGCCTTAACGATAATTGGGCTCGCGGCGCCGCCCCGGAGTTCGTAGCTACTCCGCGCTCCCTGCTCGCCGCCACTTATCAGAGATCTCTCCACCACCTTCCCCTCACCACACCCCCTCCGCGTTGCGACCCCGCCCCGTCGGCTCTTGCGCCTGCGACCGCGGCGCGCGCGTTTTGAAGGGCACAAAGCAATTTTCCGCATCGCGCCTGCACATTCAGCCCCCGACCCCGGCGTCTTGTCGAAGTGATAAACATTCGCGGCAGAGAAGGTGTTGAACACCGTCTCAAGCCCTCTTTAAGCTCCACGTCACCTTGTGGGGAGGTTTAAGGGGTGAAGGATTACGTTTCAATGGCAATCATGCAATGCTCCCGTTCACCTTGTTTGCTTTTGTGTACCGGATGGAAAGATACACTCAAGTGTGCTACTTAAGTACGCTATGTCGATAAAGCGCGATTCAGTCTTGAATGAATTGATGATTGTAGCTCAGTGTGTGATAACATCCAATGAAACATCTCATTCAAACATCTCATGAAACAGAGAATCCGCATATGCACGGATACTGATACCCTAAACTCAGTTGTAATGGCAGGAACAGCGAATGTCATAGGAGTATAGCTTTCGCGTGAGTTAATTATGTCAGTGACTAGTATTTCTGAGGTTCATCCCCGTTCCAGTCCCAGTCACTATTCCATCACACACCAGCCCCATTGTCCTCGCCGTCCCCTTAAGCCCGGAGTAGTCGCGTGGGCTTCAGATGTAGTCCAGCCATTTTATTTTTGCTCGCGGGCAGCTGAGTTTAGAGAAGTGTAAATATCAATAGCTTGAGATAGCATGTTACTCTTTGGAGGAGTGAGCGGTTGCGGAGCAGTGGTCATCAGATTGTGTGGTTTGCTTTCTTCACCACTTACCTTGACAACTCGGTATTAATTCAGTTCGAAGATCACCATTCATTTTTGTAAAGCAGGACGCCTTTGTCTCTCCTGGGCTTCTGAAATATGCTAGTAAAGGAGCTATCGTGGGTGGAAATTTATGATATAAAATTAATTTAACTCCAATATAATTGAACTTAAGTGAATGATTACATAAATTACATGACGATTAACTGAGTGGTGAGTAATTAGGATGTCAATTATCCTCAGAACTGAATGAAAGCACTAGACACTTGGGTCAGCTGTTTGGTAAACACAGCTGCTAGTGTTCATAAAATGATTTAACATCCAATGAAGTTGGCACAAATTGAAATAAAAGCATCTTATACACATAAGCGTTCTAAATGTATAGTTAGGTTGAAATAAAGTTTGTCATCTGGGTTATGCTGAAAAACAGAGGAACAGGTAATAGCAATTGATACCAAAATTCATTTCGTGTTATCAGCAGAAAAGCCGAGAGCATGCCATTGGCATTGTAGTGCTCCAATTCGCACTTGAGCACGAGCAGAGAATCTGCCCCTTATTGAGAGGCGTGGTTCCATATCCAGATAACACACGTGGCAGACATGTTGATATTAGCGCGAGACCTCGAGGCTGACTGGATACGTAAAGCTTCTCGCCAAAAAACGTAGAACATACCATCACAGTCAACATTGCTAATGCTGAGGTTAGCACATTTCACAGTTATGTATCTATCGGCAGCTGTAATAGAAGGCAAATATTTCACACACGTACATTTTAAAGATTATATTGTGAGGTTAACAATTAATAATTGTTCGAGTACGGGTGAGAGAGACACACGTCTGCTCCGGTTGAATGTCACAGCACAACTCGTAAGTTCGTTAGACGTGGTTGGGAGGGGCGAGAGATCTTCTCTGTTACGACTTCGTTGCACCAATAAAAAGCAAGCTTTCATTTATTGCAATTTATAAATAAAGGCTGAGCTCCTTTATAATTAAAGAAGAAGAAGAATGCATAATCACATGATTTATTGAATTAAGGTTTCTTGATGAAGTCAATGATTAATTATAATATTAATCAAGTTAATCGAATGAATTACATCACAGTTCCGAGAATCTGTGCGACACAACTGCACCCCGGGGAGGAAGCGAGTGAGCTGAAATTCGCGGTATTGGAGGCGGGCATTGTGGCGTGGATATTGCGTAATCTTGAGACAGTTGAGTGGCTGAATGTTAATTATTGAATATAAAGACACAAATTAGAATTCCAACTTGTACAAGGCTAGACTGATATTTATTTATTTATTTTACGTCAAAAAACAGTTAAAAACTGCGTATGACGTGCTATGGGGAAAGTTAATTGTGTGCACATTTTCAAATTCTGTGATCCCTATATCATATACTACTTAAATTTTGAATTTTGAAAGGGAGAAAAAAAACAAAAAAAAACATGTAATAAAATCTATTTTCAAGGATAAATAAGCAATAAATTTTTAATTTTGAAAGGGAGAAAAAAAACAAAAAAAACGCCCATGTAATAAAATCTATTTTCAAGGATAAATAAGCAATACATTTTGGCTCTTATTACTTCCTGCCGCGACAATATGGAAACGATAATTTGAATAATTGTATTTCCCACTGAATTCTAGAAGACGTGCACAGAAAATGAAGTTACATTTATGTCCAGAAGCAAAACAAAGGGCCATCTCAGCATTTGCTCAATGGATCAGGGAAACTGGACGAAAAACCTGATCGAGATGGGGGTCATTGACCTGGAAGCTGTGTTACAATAGTTGTTACAGGTTGTTTATACTCATTTATACAGTCCAAATGGTAATTAATGCATTATGTATCATTGTTAAAATTAATGTTACTTTTCTTGTGTTGCTCAGTATAGTCTCTAATTGTATAGAAACAGTTATGAGCATGACAGAAACAGATATGACCATGACAAGAGCGTGCGTGTTAAATGTGTAATTGTAAATTAAAGGAGTTTTGTATGAGCTTGCTCCGACACTCGTATCCTTTAAACCATTTACGAGGATTTCATAGCAAACACATGTGATCAGCTTTGCATTGGTTTCATACTAATTTTGGTTATGAAGTCCATATTGATGGTACTAATTTTCAGCTGGAACGTCATACACACGCCGGAACTATGATATTTTGTTGCTATTTTATAGCTGATTTATTGGTGCAGAGGGTGAGAGAGTGACTCAATTTTGTACCTGGATTTCGGGATGTCTGGACGGACGGTTGGACGTGCCTTCATAACAGATTACAAGCATATGAATTGAAACTTGGTAAATACGTCAGAAGTAAGATATAGCTGTCCATTTTAATATATCATATTAGTATATGTTTTAATATTTGGAGGTACTGTACATGATGCCCCTCTGATATTTTCGAAATATTCTGAAAAATGGCACCAATTTTAATTTTTTTGTTCAAATAGAAATATGTAAATTTATAAAAGTTATGTATACTTCCACTTTTCATTAAAATATATGAAATTCTGAAAATTGTATAAGTTCAAATTTATTTTCTAACGTGTCCTACGTCTCTAATGCAGATATTTCTTTCTCATCCACCAATTTAGTCCTCAATTTTAGATCTTTAAATGATGTCATGTACTTTCTTTGCAAATGTGAGTTTTATTGATTAATGAGGGAGAAAAGTTTTGGTATTCTGCGCATTCCCACTTCATTATGATAATTGGAATCAACATGGGTAAAACATTCTAACACGAAAACTGTTTATTTATACCTTGTCTACTCGAATTAACTATTATATATTTAACGTATTTATTAATTTCAAACTGAATATTTTTGTTGTAAAAGAAATGTTTGATTTACTGTTAGGTAAAATAATAACTGATTGGGCCAAAGAATATTTCAATTGTGTATGATTTTGTGAATTTTAAAATTTAAAATAATGATGAATCAAAATAGCCCACCCTAAAAAACGAAGAATTAGGGTGGTAAAGGTGAGTGAAGGTAGAGAAGCTTGGCATCAAAGGAACCGCTTTCACCTGAGGTAAAGTCCATGTCCGTAACCGAGGTACTTGAGGGAGCGAAACGAAAGTGCAGAGCTTGAGTGTACACGATGCCAGCCCCATCTGGGACAGCAGCGGAGCCAGCGCTGACTTTCATGTCGGGATTTGCACCGAGCGGACGAGATGACGCAAGCGACGCAGTCCGCGGTTTGGGGACGTCGCCGACCGCGGAGCCCCTGCGCCGCCGTCGTCGCCGCAACTTGGGAATCCGCTCTGACGTCACGCTCGCCGTCCAATTGGGGGGCAGGGAGGCGTGGCGGATTCTGAAGCTTCGGTTGGAAAAACACTCGTCGCGCTGCCAATTCAAGGCGCGCGCGGGGTCGCTCTTCTTGGGCCTCGCTGCGGGAGCGGGTACGCGTGGATGAACTATTTAGAAGACGTTCCGCTACAATTCGCTTTCAATTAATTACCGAGACCGTTGTGAACGCGTTCCGCGAGTGAAAGGAAGCTGCTGAGGGGTTTCATGCGAAGTTGCCACAACCATGCGCGCAGGTAGTTCTTCCTCTCCTCCTTGTCGGTGGCCTGCTTTAAACTTCCGTTTCCTGCGTCGTTCCCCTACCACATTTTCTCCTCACTTCTCCCTCCCTAAGCTTCTTCTCTGATCTCTCCACCTTTCCCTTACCTCCCTTCCTCTTTTAACATCCTTCTTCTTTCTATTTGTTCTTCAACTCTTCTCCTCTTTCCCTCGGACTCTGCCTCCCTCTTTCCCCAATCCACTCTCCTCTTTCACCCGTCTTCCTCTTTCTCTCTCGCCTTTCCCTTTCTACTTCCAACTTCCTCCTCCAACCTCTTTGTTCCTCCTCTAAATTTACTCCTCAACCCTCTTCGTCATCCTACACACATCTTTCCCTGTCTTCTTCCTCTCTTTTTTGTCTCCTCTGTCAGAACCTTCGGTCTTAATCTTTATGTTTTGTGCAAGGCTATCAAAATGAACAGTGTACCATTGACTGATGTTAAGGCAACAAAATTTTTAGGTCTCTCAATTCAGTCAAACCTTAAATGGAACGTCCATTTAAATGAATTGAACACAAAATTAAGTTCATTATGCTACGCGTTCAGAATTCTTGCAAATTCAGTCAGCCTTCATACTGCTCGTTGTGTATACTTCGCGAGTGTTCCTTCCCGCCTGAGATATGGCATAATATTCTAGAGAAATACATCTTATAGCTCCCAGACTTTTAGATTACAAAAACGAATTGTAGGAATAATAACCAAATCCCACCCACGTGATTCATGTAAGCCTCTCTTCATTAATCTAGGAATTCTACCATTACCGTGTCTTTTTATTTACGAATCAATGGTTTTTGTAAAAAATGACTTGCTCAAGGGCGGGAATATTTTTTCAGAAAATGCCGAAGTCTATTACTATAACACTCGACGTAGAAATCATATTCATCAGGTGACAGTATCAACAGCTCATTACAAAAAAATTCACATACAATACATGTACATTATTTTACAACACTTTGCCAGATGACATTAAACGATTAAATTCAACAGAAAAGTTTAAATCCCAAGTGAAATCGTTTCTGCTGCATAACTGTTTCTATACAATTAGAGACTATACTGAGCATCACAAGAAAAGTAACATTAATTTTAACAATGATACATAATGCATTATTTACCATTTGGACTGTATAAATAAGTATAAACAACCTGTAACAACTATTGTAACACAGCTTCCAGGTCAATGACCCCCATCTCGATCAGGTTTTTCGTCCAGTTTCCCTGATCCATTGAGCAAATGCTGAGATGGCCCCTTGTTTTTGCTTCTGGACATAAATGTAACTTCATTTTCTGTGCACGTCTTCTAGAATTCAGTGGGAAATACAATTATTCAAATCATCGTTTCCATGTTGTCGCGGCAGGAAGTAATAAGAGCCAAAATTTATTGCTTATTTATCTTTGAAAATAGATTTTATTACATGGTTTTTTTGTTGTTTTTTTCTCCCTTTCAAATTCAAAATTTATTGCTTATTTACCCTTGAAAATAGATTTTTTACATGGGAGTTTTTTTGTTTTTTTCTCCCTTTCAAAATTCAAAATTTATTGCTTGTTTATCCTTGAAAATAGATTTTATTACATGGGAGTTTTTTTCTCCCTTTCAAAAATTTAAAATTTAAGTAGTATATGACTTAGTGTAGGGATCACAGAATTTTGAAAATGTGCACACAATTCACTTTTCCCCATAGCACGTCATACGCAGTTTTTAACTGTTTTTTTTACGTAAAATAAGTAAAAATCATCTGGAAAACATGTTGTCGGTTTTTAGAATTTTGGACTTGCTTGCTGTTATCTTTGTTAAATTTGGCTTTTAACTGTGAAGAACAAGAAGAAGAAGAAGAAAAAGAAGAACGTTATATCTTGCATAATTTCCCCCATATCATATTATTTGAAAGGAACTTGTTTAGATTCGTGATACGTTATACGTTGCTTCACTGTTCCGCCCACTTACAATTAGCAACATTAATTTTTTATCCTCTTATTACAGTCATAGGTAACATCCTTTTGCTAAAAAAAGACACGTTCGTCAAAAAGTTCCACGTTTTTCTGGATTTTCGTCCATTTTCTTTGGACTCAACTTATTTTGTTTTCTTGACGCTTTGAAACCAATAAAGAGTCCGCGACTACATAATAACAATCCATATTTCACTCATACAATATAAAGAACTTAAAACGTTAACAAAATAAACATTATGATGTACAGTCATGTTCATAGAACTACAACTTTATCTCAGTTTTCTCTACTCTCAGTTTTCTCTACTCTCAGTTTTCCATAAATTTACAAAGATCACTCGATTCCTTCTGTAGTTATAAATTATTCCACCTTCGATATCTACTTGGTTTTTATAAATATAAAGTTTACATTATAACTTCAAAAAAGAAGATGAAAATATTGTATATACTAAGTGACAGAAACGGTAAAGTCATGACGTTAAAAATGTGTGGTACAAAAATAATGGTTGTGAAGAGAATTATATGACGTCGAATATTATGAGATAGAAGGTTGGAATAATTTATGAAGCATTATAAAATGTGGAACTATTAAATTTACGATGACCTGTACCTAATTTTTAGTAATGTACACTGTATGTATCATGATTCCTCAGTTACCTCAATTCGACGAGTTAATTTGAAAGTGAAAGCAAGACGAATACACTCAGAGATTGGGTAAGCAGGAAAAAATGCAAAAGAAGAAACGAGG
>BLKR01004831.1:0-96714 GCA_011170035.1 Teleogryllus occipitalis | reverse complement strand
TCTTCAAGATGGAATATGGCACGGCTTTTCGCGTCTTTCTCGGTCGTACCACTAGTGCCGCTTGATCCGCAGTACTACTTTATAATTGGTCGCGATCATGCGACATCTTGCGGCAGGACCGAGATGGACGCAAAATGCCGTGCCGTATTCCATCTTGAAGATAATACCCTCAGCGGCCTCGTTAGAAAAACCCAAGTATAGAAGACCCCAAGCATAGAAATGAACCGTAAGGAGAGTGCTTGCAACCGTCTTCACCGCAGCCTCCTCGGCCTAACCACGACTGACGCAATACCACCGCGTCTGCCTGAGCCACTGCATTCTTCGAATTCGCGTCTTCCATGATTTCTCCGCTGCAGCCAGTCTGGCTCTGCCAGCCGCCGGGAAGGCTCCCGGATCTGGATGCTTTCGCAGGCGGAGAAGGCGGACCGGACGGCCGCCAGAGAGAGAGAGGAATGGAAGACGCGGCAGTGACAAAAGAAAACGAGGTCATCGAACGGAAAATCATTTGTCGGAATTCAGCCAAACTGAAGCAAACATTCTCTTCTAAAATGTAGTGCCGAGAAATTAAAACGGAATTGCGGATCGACGCTTTGGAAGTGGATCTCCGAGCTCTTCATTGTATTGCTAATGCACTCTACTGCATTCCTTTTTGTAGTGCTCACAAGTTCGGTCGTGACTTTATTGTTTATTACTCGTCCTCCGGCACAGTTGGTAGAGTGTTTATTGAGAGAAGTGTATCATATTTCAAAATATTATTCAATGTACGAAACAATCTCTTTGCTTTCGACTTATAGTCCTTTTCCCTGCTCTACATACGAAACAAGTACAGAAGATTCCTGACCTCCCTTCAATAAATCGAATTTCTCGAAATCTCGTTATATTTTTTCCCTTTTCAGCTCTACTATTAATATTTGTACGGATGTTCAGTAAAGTGAATCTCAATAACTTCTAATACTTGATAAACCGAACTGTTTGATTTTACCTTTCAGATTTGAAATGTCGATGTTAAACAGTATTATTTTTATCCTAGTAATTTACAACTGTTGAAGAGGAGGGAAACTCCAACAAGTGACTGTATCGATGTACATTCTTCTTTCCATTCTTAGTTCGCTCGCCCTCTACTGATCACGTTTTCCTTATCATCTGTGAGCATTCAGGATTTCTATTGCAGTCAGCTAGGTACGTGGTAACAGGTGAAATCTATGTCCCCGTCTATCCACCACTTACAGATTCATGCATTGCTTACGGTTTCAGTCTCACGTGCTTAAATAAAACCACTGAAACACATCATTCTCTCGCAACCTTACCTCCATTTTTTATCATCACTTTCAGCAGCAGAAGAACGTCCATTTCCGTCGAACAGCGAAAAATGGCCGAACAGTTGGCACGCTCGAGAGGAAAGGGAAAATAAATTACCAAAAGGTGAAGAATAAGAAGAAGAACAAGAAGAATGAGAAATGAAATGAAAGAAGGAAATGAACGGAGGAGAGAAAGAAGAGGTAATCAAGAAGGAAAAAGAAAATGGAAGAGAGGAGAAAATGAATTTGGAGGAGAGGGGGAGAATTGGAATTGAAGGAAGATGAGAAGGATGAGAAGGAAGAGAAGAAGGCAGAAAAAGGAAGAAAAAGAGAGAACACTCCGGCTACAGATTATTCGAGGAATTTGAGGCATTCTTCCACCATGCGAATTGAACCGTGGGAGTGGAGAAGCAGGAGGAGGGCTCCGCATTCGAAGCGTCCCGCTGTGCTCGCTTCGACCATCGAACTCGCATTGGTCGCGGGCTGCTCCGCCATCGTGTAGATCCGCCTTTACGGCCTCTTCACGGAATAATTACATTCATCGCGGGAGACCGCTTTCGCCGCGGGGCTTCATGGGTTCACCTCGGTCAAACGCCCGCTCCCTGCTGTTCTCATCGCAACCGGTTGCTAGTGTGCAAAGAAATCGAATCAAGAGGTATTGATTGGGAATTGGGTTTAAAATCATATTTGCTATTTCAAACGGTACATTAGTTATTGGTTTAGGGGTGAATTGTCGTGGACATTTAAATAATTGAAATAATTCAAGGCATTGGCATTGCCAGCAATATTGTTTACTTCAACAGAGTCGTTTTTGTTGCTTCTATACAGCAGAAAACTGATGCTGGCTAAGCCATCGAAAGCTGCTCTTGTTGAAGTAAACAATATTCTTGGCAATGGCGTCTTCAATTATTTCAAGGTACATTAGTTCATTTGCAATTAAGTTTGTGATCCAAAATTTGTGAGACGAAAATTTTAACAATATGGAGTGTTAAGTGAAAGTCAAAAAAAAAAAAAAAAAGAAAAGGATAAATATACGATATTTGCAGTAAAGTTTCATATGTTGCGCTTGAAAAGGTGGCAAGACCTTTGAGTCTGTAATGAATTATTATTGTGAGGTTTAAAACGATCCTCGGTATGGCAAATATATTTTCCTTTCTATATGAGTATAGTTAAAATCATTATTTAAAGAACAATACTTATAAATCATCAAATGTCTTAAACAAGTTTCCATTTCGTTTTTTCATGCTTTGAAAATGTCAAAGGAAATTAATGAAAAATAACTGTAATATTATTTTAAATATTCACCATTATAAATCATCAAATGTCTTAAACAAGTTTCCACTTCGTTTTTCCATGCTTTGAAAATGTCAAAGGAAATTAATGAAAAATAACTGTAATAGTATTTTAAATATTCACCATTTTGTTGTAACAGTCAATTCATGTTAGGACATTTTGCTAAAATTTCTGTTATATGCCGAACTTTTCGCTGAAGAAAAAATGGAATATGTTTGGCCATAATTTGCATACATATTAACTGTTACAATCAGTTTATTAAATAATTTTCAATATCCATTTACACATCCGGTTTCATTTCTTACGAACTTACATCAGTAACGTATCTGCTGTTTACCTTCAGCTGTGTTGTTCACACCAAAAAACAAAACAAACATTTCAGCACACCTGTATTTCACGAACCGAATCCCAACACCCCGGCCAGTTTAAACGGCAACGCGTTGCGGCTACAGAACGACTACCCCGCGCTCGCTCGATCACTCAAGTGCACTCACGCCCATATTTACGCGGCGCGCCCGTCGGATTTTCTGCTTTTTCGGCGAGCAGGTGCGCGGGCAGGCCGGCCGCTCGTCCATCACCGGCCCAGGCCCCCTCCGACCCCGCCCCCGCCCGGCCGCCCCCGCCGCGCCGCGCCGCCTCGTAATTAAATGTATCATTGCGAGGAGGCTGCGTTCCTCCGGCGAAACGCTTTTTGCCGGGCGCGGGGCGGGCCCTTTGAGATGGGCACCGTTATTGGGGGACGCCGCTGCCTGCGCCAAATTCGGAAGTCGCCCCCCCCCTCCCCCCCCCCTCGTTTCGAATCGCACGTGTGGAGCGTTGCTACTTAAATGTTTTAAGCGGTTCTGCTAGAACATAGCACGACAGCCAGTATTCATTCTACAGTCAACCCTCGTCAACACGAATTCCAATGGACTGAAATAATCAGTGTTCTTGTTATAAAAGTTCGTGTTATCCGATTTTTATATAGTATATCGTCATTACTACGTTTCTTTGGCGGGACCCAAATTTGGTTCATTTCACGAAGAATTTCGTGTTAAGGGAGTTTGTGATAACGAGGGTGTACTGTATTTTATTCTAGCTTTGATCAAACGTTTTTCGAAGAGGATTTTTGGAACCACAATATAATTAAAATAAGCATTATCAGATCGTTTTGTGTGGTTTTAATTTTCTTCGTGTGGAAATTTCTTACAAAAAGTTAATGGAAAGTTAACAGAAAAATAGGTTTCACATAATTTTTCATTACGTTCCTCCCAATAAATCCCTGCAAACGTATCGCGAATACCACTACTGGTGTTCTGGAGAACATGCTGTAACCATACATGTATTTTCATCAAAGCTTGACAACGTACTCACCATAATTTAAGATGCATTTGATATTACGATACTTCCCAACACACTCTTAAACATCCGTGATAATATTAATTATAAATATGTTATGAAGATGTCGATTTGTGTTTTATAACATCGTTCAAATTACAAATGTTAAAATTTCAAATAATTTCCCATAAATTTTCTGATCAAAGATAAATAATTGGTGTCTGCAGCAAACTGATAGAAGTGCCCGTTAGTATTTGACTCTAATGATGCCTGTGATGATTTCGTGATATTTGACTCAAATCATGTCCTCTGATGATCTCCTCACGGGAATTCAGCGACTATTGGTCGAAGCCATTGAAGAGAGGACAGTAGGTTTTCTCTTTGTGGCAGTGATCCATCCTAATCCTTTGTTCCTTCACAATCAGTGTTAGTTCTCCATTTTTACGAATCTTCGTCTGGTGACATCATATTGTCATGATGTTATCAGCTTCAACGATCACTATTTCTAAAATTCACACTTTTTTTAATTTATTACATTAGATTGTCCTAGATCATGGCTACTTTGCTAATGACTGCTCTGTAATAACTAGCAATTTAAAGGAAATAGGCATTGCAATTAAGTTTTGCTTCTAATGTAAACAAATACACACAAATATTTGTTGGGTGTGTTTAACATATTAACTTTGTACAGTTCATTCTGTATTCCTGATATGTAATTTGTTTTTTTTTTCTAATGAGGTTTTATGCATCCCATGAGTTGTGAACAAGCCGCTTGCAATTTGCGTGTTGCTGCTGCCAATGAAATGAAATGATAAAATGTGTTAGATAGTTTCTCAAACAAGATTTTATTTATTCTTTGACTCCTAATCAGAAAATACTACTTTCCTGTAGATATTACAATTAATTTGCTGAGAAGTGCATCCCTGCCCAATATGCCATACAAATACCATTTTTAATATTCCAGGAAACGGTTTTTTCATATCGTTATTCAAATTTTGCGCCGAAAACAGTGATGACATGTTGATGTAATGATTAAACGTTTCGGAACTAATTTATATTTCCAGGACCACGTGAATATAAGAGAATTGTGTAGTGTGCCAAAAATGAATAATTGGAATTATGTTAGACTATTTAGGAGTTGTGTATCCTTTTCAGGTATATACTAATCAGAAGGTAAAGAAACACCTTTTCTGAATAAATAAGGTGAAAATATAGCTTCTCTTTCCTACTCTTCTCAAAGGAATACACTTTCAAATTTATTTTTAATTGCTAATCAAGAAAACATTTCAAATAGTGTAGCTTCTTTGAAGTGTCATTCCTTTCATGTTTGTATTTTGCGTGACGTCAATAGACTGAGGACTGACTGTGAACAGAAAACTTTGATCTCTGAAGCTACGGACGGTCTGACTATTATGATCAACACATTCCTCCAACGAAAGACTAACACAAGTCCCTATCCTCGCATGCCATCTTTGATAGTCTAATTGAACAAAGCGAAAGAGCGTTCTGCTTGACCGCAACACGTGTTTCTGTCTGTCGGTTGGATAATCATGTCAATTGATTCTTCGTGATTAATTCGTCTGTGCTCCATAAGAAGTATTTAACGCGTCTTTTCAAGAAACAACCAAATGTTATGTCTGTAAAATAAAACTATTTCACATATTTCAATAAAATAAAAGGAAGAGAGACACTAATTTCTTTTCAAATCCAATTGATCAATATTTGACAATATACAAAATGCATATCGGCAAATATTGAGCAATTTGACTTACAGAGCAAAATGATTGAATAGGATTTAGTTGTTTCTTGATAAGACGCGTTAAATATTTCTTATGGAGCACAGAAAACCTAATTTGTGGAAGTTATTTTTCGAAGGTCCTGGGCAATAACCTATGTAAAAAGCATGATGTTAAAATGGAGAAATAAAGGGTCCTTAACCCCTGATGCGAAAATTCTTAACTTCCTTACTTAAGTGGAGTCAAGTTGGAATTTTGAAACTTGTTATTTTAATTAAACTTTCAATTCAATAGAACTTCATGAATATAATGTATTTTAGGAGAGGAGTATTATTGAGAAAAACACGTATTCAGCACAAGCAGCCTCTCGACACTTGCTGCATCTGCTTTTTACCATGCCATGCCATATTCGTGTTATAAACAATTAAAAACAATGTTTAAATAATATAATCACTCTGATCTGGGGTGAACTTGGAAATACATCAAGTGCATCAAAATGGTTCATTAGGACACCTAGCATGAAACTCAAAGAATGTCCATTTAAATAATTAAGCTACTAACGGGTAGACAAGATCATGCTTGAGCTTGCGTAGAACAAAGAGATACTTTCAAACTCGGAAAGCCTGTGCAAATATCACGTCTTTAAGGTTTAATGTTATTTCTCCCATTGAGAGAAGTTGTCTATTATTAATATTTTTAATTGTTTTTGTTTGCCTTTACGTGACACAGTATCGTTACATGTTCTTACGTGTTAAGTACTAATAAAAATAATACAATTGTTCTCATGTTTAAGCTTTAATTCGGGAAAACTATACTTAACCCTAGAACACTAAGCATATTTATAGGTACGTTATTACTAACCATGAGTCGAATCGACTCACTCAACGTAAAATAAGTGTAAATAATTAATTTTTGCTTTGGTTTTCAAAGAATTACATGTAATGGAGGGGTTGAACCAATTTTCAATTTGTAATTGTCAAAACAAGACAAGACAAAGATACCTTCTTTTGCTAACGATGAGTAAGATAGACGCACACTAGAATAGTCTCTTATTGCTAATCATGAGTAATTTCGACTCACTGACCTTTGAAGATGTCGACGCCACACGAACTCCGTAGAAGTCACAGACACGACCTATATGGGATCACAAGACGCCCTAAACAGTGGAACCTTAGGTCACCGGTCAGAGTTTTAGTGCATCATGTGGGCTGCGCATGGACACTTACGTGTAGCGTCGCCTAGTCCGGCGCCGGTGCGTCGGGCCGCTTCGGGGAAACCCGCGTAAAGCCGGATGTGGATGGGGGTGGACGGGTGCGGCGCCACGCCGCGCCGGTTGGGAAAGCCCTCAGGAATCCCGGCTGGAATTTCCTTCAAAGGGACGCGCGCGGATGCGAGTCTAAGAGGTGTCGGTTGTAGCTCTGGAAAGGCTGGCCAGCGAGCCGTGTGTCGCCCGCTGCTTGTAGGGTGGGGGCGAGCCGGCGGATATTTAAGGCCGCGCCGACAGGCGCCTCGGGGGATACGCTGGGTGTCGAAAGACGAGAGGTATCTCCAGTGCAATCCTTGCACGTGATCTTCGGGTCGAAGATCGGTTTGGCAACAAGCCATGTAACTGGTGTAGTTACGGGACTCTATGTCCGACAGCTTCGCACTTCGCGTTGCTTTTTGCTGCTTCCGAAGCAGTGGTTCTGGGCGAGGCCTAGGGGACGGTCGCGGGGTTTCGCGGCTAAGAGAATTGAAAGGTTGCCAAGGGGCTAGATTTTTGTATCATATCATTGTACATTAATTGTAAAAAATCTGTAAATATATTGTATATATTCAATCAGAACAGTCGTCTGTGTTTTTCACTCTAGTACGTCACAGACTCGGAACCTTTCTTTTCTAAAACTGGTGGCAGCGGTTATCGAAAACTCACGTCGGGGTGCCCGCACCAATTCCTGCCATTTTTGTTTTCTAAAACTGGTGGCAGCGGTTACTGTTAACTCACGTCGGGGCGCTCGCAGCAAATTCTGCCACTTTCCTTTTCTAAAACTGGTGGCAGCGGTTACTGTTAACTCACGTCGGGGTGCCCGCACAAATTCTGCCACTTTTCTTTTCTAAAACTGGTGGCAGCGGCTATTGTAAACTCACGTCGGGGTGCCCGCACCAATTCTGCCATTTTTTTTGTCTAAAATTGGTAGCAGCGGTTATTGTAAATTCACGCCGGAGTGCCTGCGCCAATTGTTGCAATTGTAGTTCAAAATTGGTTGCAGTGGTGCTTAGAACTCACACCGGGTGGTTGTGCCAATTGCAGTTAATAATTGGTTACAGCAGATTAAAGACTCACATCTCAGCTTTGGGGAAGCAGTTACTACGTTCGCAACGAACGGGGAACGCGGAAGTCTGCAGCAGCATCCGCGGGGACATCAGTGCGGCATCAGAGCCATCGGTGCGCGCTGATTAATCAGAACAGCACGCGTAAAGACAGTGTACGCAGTTAAACCTGAATACGCGTCGTAAATACGTGGCGCCGGCAGTGTCGCGCACGCCACGAGAAACCGAAAAGTGCGGTGTTTCGGTACGGTAGTTTCGGGGCGGTACAATCCGACTCGGAACCTTTCTTTTCTAAAACTTGGTACTGGTACTGGAACGAGCTGATATTGGCACTGGAACTTGATCTGCTAATATTTGCATCACCGGAAGAACACATCACGGACCGACCTGAACGAGAGGAGGAAGGAGGCCACAAACCGGATCCAGAAGGCGCTCACGCGACACCGAGGTCAACTGAACGTAAGTGTGTTTTTTGTTCTGGCCGGGGATCAATTCAGGCAATATGGCTTTCTTAGCGGGTTATAGGAAAGAGGTGCTTGTTAGGGTCGCGATGGAGATGGGGGAAACATTAGAAGGGAACGAAGACCGTGGTTAAACTTAAAGCGATCATTACGGAAAGCGAGCAGTACGAGGAATCATTCGTGAAACAACTCGCTGACCAAGAAAAAGAACAGGTTGCAGAAATACGAGAGCAGGAAAGATTACGCGAAGAGAGAGTGTTAGAGCAGGAAAGATTACGCGAAGAGAGAGTGTTAGAGCAGGAAAGAATACGCGAAGAGAGAGAGCAGGCAAGAATACGCGAAGAACGGCAATTTGAACTTGAAAAGTTAAAACTAACGAATCAGGCTCCCACGCGTGTTTCCATAGGTAGTAGCGACACGGGAAATCGAACTAATATTCGTATTAGTCAAGTCATGGACAAATTCAAAGGCGAAGGCGACGATATTACGTTGTTTTTAAGTGTTTTCGAGGCGCATGCTCGCCAGCTTGGCATTGCGCCGGTCGAATGGGTAAGCCATTTAATGGGTTTACTTCCTAATGAGGTGAACAACTGGCTCGTAGTAGGATCCGATTCACCGGATCAAGATTATGACCTAATTAAAGAACAATTATTAGATATGTACAAGTTCACGGCAGAAAAGTGCCGGCAGATGTTTTGTAGTCACGTAAAAGGTGCAAAGACCACTTGGAACGTCTATGCACGTGAATTAGCTAGTTATTGTAAAAAATGGGTCTCAGGTTTAAAGATAGAAACATTTGAGCAATTGCTAGATCTCATTGTAACGGACCAGATGAAGCGAAAGGTGCCGGCGGTTATGCGTGACCATTTCATTGATGTGTGGGGTGAGGTTTCTGCGTCCCAAGATTTGGCACGAAGGCTGGACACCTACGAAAACAACCGGGCTAGCGGATATAAGAAGGATTTCTCGCGGTTCGGCAATAAAGAGCAGGCAGGCGAACGGAAATGGCCGAAGGCGACGGAAAGCGCGCCGACCACTTCCAAAACGGCAGTGCCGAAGGTAGCTAGTAACGCGGAGTTCGAGAAGCCGCAAGAACGGACGTGTTACTTATGTAAAAAACCAGGTCACATAAAAAGGTATTGTCCTCAAAATAACAATAAACCTAGCGAGAAGATGTGTCACGTGGCCGACGCTAGTGCGCCAGAGTTATTGTCTCCACACACATTTCTTGCCAAATTTGCGGCGAAACAGTCACCTGTCTCCGTGACACGGGGGCCACGATCGACGTCATCAACGCAAAGCACGTCACGCCGACACAATATACCGGCGAGTCCGTATGGGTTCAGCAGCCCCTGGACGAAGCGCCGAAAAACCTACCGGTAGCCAAGGTAGAGATTGTAGGGCCATTCGGTACTCTTGTTACAGAGGCCGCAGTCGCGAAGAATTGCGACTTGCCTTATTACATTTTTAGTAATCGTTCTGCTACGATTTTGAAAGAAATAAAGCAAGGTTTCTTAGAACCACAGCCTATCTGCGCTGTGCGGACTAGGGCGCAAGCAGTTGCTGAGCGCGTAAGGGCGGAAGGGCCCCAGACAATAGAGGCGGTAGAGCCTGCCGAGAGTACAGGAAACGGCCGAGATCAGGACGCGTTCCAGGTAACCGCTTCGGAGGAAACCGAGGATGACAATAGAGTTGGTCAGGGCGAGGCCGACGCCCCGGGCAACTCGGAATCAAACGATCAGGAATCTGAATTAGATTTCGGTAGCATTGCTTTGGCTCGTTTGGACCCCACCGAATTTGCTACAGCTCAGAGACAAGACAAGGAGCTCGCGCCGTTGATTGAGCGTGCGGAAGGACCCGAGACGGATCGGCGCGATTATGTTATGAAAAACGGCCTATTGTTTCGTGTCCGGCATAGTAAGCGCGGAGAGCAGTTCACTATGTTAGTAATACCGCGGGTGTATCGTGGCACGATCTTAAAACTCTGTCATGAAGTTGCTCACGGCCATTTGGGGGTCACAAAAAGCAAAGATGCCATGGCCAAATATTTCTTCTGGCCGAATTGCTATAAGGATATTGAAAACTATGTGCGTAGTTGCGACAGTTGCCAACGAGTAGGAAACGGCGGCGAAAAACTTCGCGCGCCTTTGAAAATTGTTCCTATAACGGGCGAGGCATTCGAGAAAGTGAATGTTGACGCGTGTGGCCCATTTCCAGAATCGGTCTCCGGAAACAAGTTTATTTTAACGGCGATGTGTTTAGCCACGAAGTATCCCGAGGCTATTCCGATACGGGACCTAACTTCGGTCACTGTAATTGAGGCATTACTAGAATTATTCAGTAGAATAGGATTTCCACGCGAATTGCAAACCGACCAGGGCACTTGCTTCACGAGTGCTTTGACAGCGGAATTCGCCGAGCGGTTTGGCATTAAACTGGTGAGAAGTTCGCCGTATCATCCTCAATCAAACGCAGTCGAAAGAATGCATCGAACTATGAACCGGCTTATGAAGGTTCTGTGTTTGGAGGCAGGGACGGATTGGGAATGCCAGCTTCCCGCTATTATGTTCGCGTTGCGCACGAGTGTGCACGAATCATTAGGTTTCTCTCCTGCCGAATTGGTGTACGGGAAGAATCTCCGTACCCCCATAACACTTCTTTATGAAAGGCTTGCGGGAACTGCAGAAGGTGAAGAAAATTCTGTGGTTGAGCATGTATTCAAATTAATCAATCGTTTGAAACGCTCCCGTGACCTAGCTCACAATAGAATGGCTGAAGAACAGCAGAAACGTAAAGTGTGGTATGACCGGAAGGCGGTCTCACGTACTTTCGAGATAGGCGCAAGGGTGTTGGTTCTCGCACCTAACAGGACGCGGAAGCTCGCGGTTCAGTGGATAGGGCCGGGCGAGATTCGCGAGAAAATTTCGGAGCATAACTATGTGGTCCAGATGCCGGGGCGGAAGGAACCCCGCGTCTATCACATTAATATGCTTAAGAGATACCACCAGCGGACAGAGTACTTGAATGTGCTTAGTTCTACGACTGTGACAGACGCAGGTGACGAAGACGCGCTAGATCGCTATGCGCTTAAATTGGATTGTTGCGACTTTGACGCGGAAGAAATGCTGAGCGGGACTGAGGTCGAACCGGAGTTTCGCGACGCGCTGAATACGGTCATTTGTAAGTACAGGTCAGCTCAGAATGTTAATGCAGATGCACTTAGTCGCATGTTTGATGATGTGAATTGATCCACCGGCGAGAATAGGGAACACGCACGTTCATGACATGTACAAATGTCGGTGAAATTCTATGTAAATAAATTTGTAAATTCAAGGGTAAAATTGTTTTGTTGTTTTTTTGGATATTTTTATATGTAGATACATACATGTGTCAATAAATTCAGTTAAGAACGGCACATGATGTATGTAACGAATTCCACAATTATGTAATATTTCAATGTAAAGTAAATGTTTGTATTTCAGGATCTTATGTAATTCAAGATGCGTCAAGAATTATTATGTAATATTTCAATGTAAAGTAAATGTTTGTATTTCAGGATAATATGTAATTCAAGATGCGTCAAGAATACTTATGTATATTTATGTATATAGGAGTAAGGTTTAAATGTACTGGCAACATAGCTTAGGTGAAAAGGGAGGGGGGACAGCCCAGAGATTTATTTCACACATTTCGATTAAATAGGGTTTGATATTTTGCTATAATTATGTTCATGTTCATATAAAAATTAGGATGTAGAGGTCTCACGACCAGGTAACTTAGCAGAATTTTTTTCCTGGGCATATTTTGCTGCGAAAAAAAATTCTCACCCCCCGGCATGGGAGGGTCTGTAGCGTCGCCTGGTCCGGCGCCGGTGCGTCGGGCCGCTTCGGGGAAACCCGCGTAAAGCCGGATGTGGATGGGGGTGGACGGGTGCGGCGCCACGCCGCGCCGGTTGGGAAAGCCCTCAGGAATCCCGGCTGGAATTTCCTTCAAAGGGACGCGCGCGGATGCGAGTCTAAGAGGTGTCGGTTGTAGCTCTGGAAAGGCTGGCCAGCGAGCCGTGTGTCGCCCGCTGCTTGTAGGGTGGGGGCGAGCCGGCGGATATTTAAGGCCGCGCCGACAGGCGCCTCGCGGGATACGCTGGGTGTCGAAAGACGAGAGGTATCTCCAGTGCAATCCTTGCACGTGATCTTCGGGTCGAAGATCGGTTTGGCAACAAGCCATGTAACTGGTGTAGTTACGGGACTCTATGTCCGACAGCTTCGCACTTCGCGTTGCTTTTTGCTGCTTCCGAAGCAGTGGTTCTGGGCGAGGCCTAGGGGACGGTCGCGGGGTTTCGCGGCTAAGAGAATTGAAAGGTTGCCAAGGGGCTAGATTTTTGTATCATATCATTGTACATTAATTGTAAAAAATCTGTAAATATATTGTATATATTCAATCAGAACAGTCGTCTGTGTTTTTCACTCTAGTACGTCACATACGTGTACTCTGTGAGTCGATTGGACTCTTGATTAGTGTTCTAGGGTTAAATAACAAATATGGAGCTCTGGTTAGTAAGTATTCAGCAGTGTCCGTGAAAATCGTTTTTGAGTCTGCCTTCTGTTTTATTCCCAGATACTTTATAGTCATTTATGTGGATAGTTGTTGAATATTATTTACAGCATTTGACGCAAAACATTCCTAAAGGCGAATCATACTAAGTTGTTCTTAGAGAAGAAATCCGCTTCGCTCTTCGGCTCCCTCTCCGACGCCGAGGCTTCTCTTGCGCTGCGACGCGTCTCCCAGTCACGTGACCTGCGAGACCTCGCACACGCGTTGCGAATGCAAACCCTGGTCACGCAGGCCGCAAACGGCATTTGCCTGAAATTCATAACGCTTATTGTCGAATTTATTAATGAGCGTAGCTACAATCACAGACCTTCGCTGCATCGGAGCAACCGGCTCATGAATTGCAAATGCAACAGAGGGCTCGAGAGGACACCTTGACCAGAGGCCCTGGATAGCGCTGCCGCACTCACCGGCTTAGGTGGCTCAGGAATCAAATGACGTCACTACAGTGCCTCTAACAGGGAGGTTCTAGGGTTTGAGGTCCGATAGTAGTAAGATTTTCACAATAGCTAGATAGTTAGGTCCAATGCAGCCGCTGCTTTTAGAGCATTTTAAATACATTTTAAAACAATTTTATTGCTCATAAAGCATTGAAGGCTTTCACGGCCGGAGTCAGTATTCATGTTTTCTTGCGGGCTGATGAGCCGTGGTCCAATTGGCTTCGAACTGCCAAATTCAAAGCCAATTGGACCACTGCCCATCAGCCCGGAAGAAAACATGAATACATTTTATTGATCGTTTTTGCGATGTTTTAGGTCAAAATCCTCCCCTAGTCATAACTTTCCCGGCACATCCATGATCACCAACATTGACAGTTACTACTTTCACACTGTTCACTGAAATCGCTCAAGTGCCATCTCCACTTGAGCCTGGTGAGTTTAGATCTTAGCATTGTCGCTATCTCTGGAGAGAGTCTGACCTCCGAGGTCTTCAAGTGTGAGTTCCGACGATGGCAGTTTTTTGTGACTATCAAAATAGCTAGATCGATTTCAACCGCTGTCTGGAGGAGATTTCTAGCGGCTGACTGCTCTGGTCAATAGTTTTCCGTGCTTCCTTTTATCAATTCTATACGAATGCCAGAAAACAGTTCAAACGGTCCTCGGACCATGCGCGATCTACCCTTCCTCTTCCTTCTCATATCATCTTCCCTTACACACTTAAGAGCTCTACTCTACCCCACATGACAGAACAGTCGAGAGCTTAGAACTTGTCCCGGCTGGTGCGGTGTCCCGCTGGTAGGAGATACCTCTGGGAAAATAATCCTTCGCAAGTCGATGCTGAAGCGGTCGGCGTCAGGTACGGCCATCCAGCCGGGGAGGAACATTGCCTCCATCCGCGATAAAACATTCACTTCACTAACGGGATTAACGATCATACCAGTTGACGTGTTTGGAAACATCAATCAATCAATCTAATCCATAACTTGCCATGATCAACTACATCCTGTCAGAGTCATCCCAAAGCTTTTCAGATAATTAAACCTTTTAGCACAAACAGGAACAACCGTTAACCTTTTCGTAAACACATCGGCTCTGTTCTATTGAAGCTATCCACATAACTCGAACAGCAATAAAGCATGGTTTGAAAGCATTTTTTTCGGAAGTCCGAAAGGCTTTTACCAAGTCACGCAGCGTTCGTTGTTTCGTTGCTAAGGGTTCTTCGCAAAACACGAGCGAACACGAGTTATGCGTGATTATTTCTGTGGAAGCGTAAAGTATTTCTTGGAAAATGGATACCTGCTAAAACAAAGGAACTCGTTAACAGTCGATTGATGCTCTCTAACTTATTGTTAAAAGAGAGACCCACGACGTAAACTGTTATTAACATCTTGGCGTCGATACAGAGTAAATAAGGGCGTAGATGATGTTCGTAAATCAAAGCGATAACCGAGTGTTAAAACCAAGTCCGGTAATTAATGAAATCGTCCTGTGTGTCGTTCTGTATTTGTTGTAATACCACACTATTCCGATAAGAAAATAAATATAAATTAATAATATCAATTTTAGAATAAGAATGTATTAACTTAAGAATTGCCCATCTTTAGCTAAAATTAATTTATTTTGATTATTCTTAACGGACTGTTGAAAATCTTAACGGACGCTGGCCGTTAAGAGTAGCTTTCCTGTGCTATTTTTGGTCGCAGACATAACTATATTATTTCTAAATATATTATTAATTTCACTGCCGTGTACTAACAATGCATCATTCGAATGAAACATATATACGTAATACGTGTGCGTCCACTCCGCATAAATGACAGAATGATTTTCCTTTTTCAAAGGGGCTTCACATTTTCTGCAACAACTGCATTGTAAAAAAATTGTTACAATGAGATATCAGGTATTTAAAAAATTTTGAAATTTTTTATTCAGGAATATCATAAACAAAATTGAACAATTTCTTGTGAATGATCAGTAATATTAAAGTTGCCTCACTATATTTCACGCACATAAACTTTCAAAGATGTCTCCTGAAACAATATTTTTAAAATTATGCTATTCTGTCATTAGTGAGTATTGTATTTTGTATATTGCAGATAAATCTAGAATTTCTATCAGATTATGAAATCATCAATTTATAATTGGAATAAATGAAGTATTCAGTCTTTCATCTTTCTCCCAAAAGTGGCACTTGGAGAAATGTTCAGAACAAGAGGACAGAATTTTTTTGTAGTTTGTTGTTCTTTAGTTATTAATGCAAATATAAATTCTATTGTTCTCCCAAAACGCAAGCAGCTTTTTTCTTCGTTTTACCATCACGAGCGGAAACAGCGTATTCTCTCACGAGGGGACCAGATGCGCCGTTTTGGTGGACACGTGACTGGAATTCAGAGGCCGTTGTTCGAAAACCGGACGCAGCATTCCGCGCCCAAGTCGTCCGGCGGATACTCGTCCCACGGTTTACTCCACAGATGGATGTACGTTGTAGGGTGTGGGAATGTTTTTAGTGAAAGAAAACTTTTGCTAATTATTTACTGTGAAAAGTACAAAACAACTACATAATATACGTCAGTAAAATAGCTAATTACTCGGCGTTGGTTGAGGTATTTATCGATCACAAACAATTGTCTATGAGGCAGTCTTTCCGGTCTAGTTTTTTTCTAGAAGCCAGATAATTTCCCAAAATACTGTCCTGTACAAGAGGATTATGCGGGCACTAGTGATGTAATGGTCAGCATAGCTATTTTCCAAACAATACATCCGTCTTCGTTTGACGGTCACCTCATTTTACTGAAATATCGATTTTGAAATGGAACGATCAGTGCGTCTCGTTAGCAACAAATTTTTATTTGAATGATCCTACTGTAAAAGTTCAAAGATTCTACAAGAGAGAAAGAGACAGTATTCAGCTCAGCCAACTACCTTCTCTCCACATGGGAGGAGTTGATGAACATAGTTGGCTCCTAGAAAAAAAAAACAATAGCCATTCGGAGAAGTTGCATTAGTGCTCATTTACTAGAATAGTTGACATGGCTGTTGTCAATATGTATTGTTTATATAATTTGATTCAGGGCAAAGATTATATTTTTATGAAAGAATACATTTCTATGAAAGAAATACTGGCCTTCCTTAACAAGATGGAGAGACTTACTCTCTTGATGTGGAAACAGGCCTTAAGGCCTAAATCCATGAAGCAGAAGAAGAAGAAGAAGAAGAAGAAGAAGAAGAAGAAGAAGAATACAGGCGACAAATTGCTGTTCCCTATTTGAAAAAAGGCGTTGGCGAAAGAGTTCCGCGAGGAAGGTCTTCAGTATCTCTTTTGTCTTCTCCAGCAAGCTGCTGAGGTAAGATTTGATAGAAAAGGTAAGATTTGATAGAAAAGGACACATTATCAGTAAGAGGGAGAAATAAAGATGATGTCAGCAGCCATTATGCATACGAAAGCCTAACACATATTGTGCTACAAGCAATATTACTCTATTTGGAATGTTTTGGTCCATTCCACTCCAGAAAGGAAAGAAATTTTTTCTGAAAATACTTTTGTAGTATAATATTCGCTGAGTACAAGATCGTTTTCGAAAATATGTTAATAGCATAATCCTGTCCCTTGAGTTCGTTATTACCATCAAGTTCTTTTTCGAATATATTTTTGTAATGTAAACTTATTTCCTTTATTGATAAATTACCATAACATTACGTGATTATGATGTTTACTTTTCTATTTTATTTTTAAATTTGAAAAAGTGGTTACTAAAATTCAAATCCAGTGGGTGTAAACATTTGTCATGAAGCATTATTTTCATTTTTGCTGAAACTTTCATTTCAAGCCCCAGCGTCGTGATATGAGAACTGTCCTCCACATCTACCCAGATAAATAATTTGAATTAACTTTGGTAAAATGAAATAACTTGCACTCAAATATAGTGTTTTTTAGAATTTCATTAAAAAAACAGAAAAAATATTTTGGGACTTAATAGGTTAAAGAAACATTTATGAAAATAATATGTATTGAAAATTACTCGCTTTAAGGCAAGTATAGTGAATATGAGAAGATTAAATCTTGTTTGAAATATATTTTGAATGTTTTTATTTGATCTAGATATTTATTAATATTATTGTTAAAAATACTTATATACGAATACTTGCATACGAATACGTAAAAATACTTGTATACTTGTATCATTGTGATCGTTTTCAGCTCTGTTTTACACTTTTATCGCTTTGAGTCTTATTGCTCTTTTTATCAGTCAGTGATTTGTTTGTTTTTTTAGAGAATCTTTGCAGCCAAAACAATATGTTTGGAATGCAAGAGTACTGTTTCTTTGTGTGCTCTGAGAGGAAGGGCGTGCGCAGAAGTGACATAAAAGACGCTTCGGTGACACGTGTACACACGAGATTACGACGACGCCGTAGAGGGCCCGCCGAGCTTAATTGTGGTCCTCTCTTGTGGTGAACCTCCTCGCACAATGCGCATTCAAAGTTTGTCGGACCACCCGAAAGCCACACGGAAATTGCCGGTCTGGACCCCGTCTCCGTTTTATTTACTCATGCAATGCTGGACGGGAACAAGTAATTCTTTTGTCTCTCTTCTGCACGGTTCCGCCACTGTGTCTGGGATGTTTGTATTTGACGGCGTTGGCTGCATGCATCTCTTCTCACGGTTGCCTCCGAAGCCCCCCCCCCGGGGGGGGGAAGCAGCCGGGGTACAACGTATAAAAATGTATTTATTTCTCATTCAAATGCCACTGAGCTGCCGAGCCACCCCTACTGCAGTAACGAATTATTATTATTATTATTATTATTATTATTATTATTATTATTATTATTATTATTATTTCTCCGTAATTTTCTTTATTTTCTTTTTCCTTAAGGACCAAAACACAGGTTATACATGACCAAAGAATATTTAACAACGTCTTTTTGTTACAAATTCACATCTACCCTACCCCCATAAACTTTCGAGGTATTCCAGTTGTTGAGATGACTACAGCCTTCTGGATAATCTTATAAATATTCACATCAATATTGAAATCTTTTAAACTTTTCAACAGTGTCTTCGGAATTATTGTGGTGTTAGAGATGACAGTGGGGATGATTCTCACATGATCCTTATGCCACTGTCTCTTGATACTTTCAACCAGTGGAGCATATTTTGTGATCTTTTCGACATATTTCTCTTGAAGTTTTTTCGTGTTTGATATGGCTAAGTTGATCAGGTAGGTTTGCATTTTCGTCTTGTCTACTAGAACCAAAGTAGGCCGGTTCTGAAGGGCGGTCTGGTCTGGCCCAATAAAGTCGGCATTCATCATTTTCGAGAACATTGTTAGGTACGTATTTAAAGTAGAGTACCTTGCATTCTATAAGTTGGTGTTGGTAAGCAATATTTTGTTGCAGGATCTTTCCAACTGCATCATTAATTATCATTTATAATCAGTTCCCGAGAAACGTGTGCCTCCAGATGTAATATAGTGGATGTTTTCCTGTGTCTGGTATCCATATCCACATCTATCATCTTGTACCCCAGGATCTTTTAATTATTATTATTATTATTATTATTATTATTATTATTATTATTATTATTATTATTATTATTATTATTCGTGAATGAGTCACTTTGGAACACGCGGAATCAACACTTTTTGGCCTTCTTGTTAGCCCGGTAATCTTTCAAACGCATGGATCTGCTTTCGTTGCTCAGACTATACGTTTCGTTTGCCTTTCTTTGCATATTTCAACACTTTATTTGCCGTGTGTCCTTTATTTTAGTTCTTAAAATTATCCTTGGAAGATTTTGTAAGTTTCACGCTTAGTATAAATTCGGGGTAGGGATTCAAGAAAACTTGCACAGACTATACCGCTCTTCAACATGTCACATAGCTGTTTTTTTTTGCGAAAATAGATAAAACTTTTAATAGACTTTAAAGTACTGAATCGGGTTCATGAGTCGATCTGGACTTACATAATTTTACAAAATATTACAGGTTCAAATTGGATTCATATTACTACTTCCGATATGCAATGGCCTTCTAGCCAGTACAAAGCAATACCACAAGATAAAAAGAATATTCGTTCTAAACCACTTAAAACACTGCTTTGTAAATGCTCAAATTATCCGAAAAGTATTAAGAAGCTTACTTTGTAACACGCAATGATATTCAGACTCATTTCGTACTTACGTACGTAAAATACTGTTTTAGAGCTAATATTAACTTTGAGTTCTTTGAAGATTCTATTTATGTAACTTCAACACTTTATTTACACATTTGCACTATTTTAATATTTTTATTCACTTTTTAGTCCATATTTTACTCCACATTTTGAACAGTTTAGTCCTTATATATGTTCAAAATTAGGTAAACGTTATTCCACATAAACCTATAAAGTTACATCTGTTCAATGGAGAGTTAATTCTTGTTTATGTATGGGGGAAGGGATATTGTTTGAAATAAGGGACCTCCGTGGACCTATTACCCCAGACGTCTTATTTCCTCTGGGCGCTCCCGGTTGCCTCCACAGTCGAACGCGGGACGTCAAATCAGTGGTATTTATTAATTACATCATTCAAGATATAATTTAATTTTCCTTCACTAAGTTTTATTAATTCACTATGGAAATATATCATTTGGAGGTAAAAGAGTTTAATGGAAATGGGGCCCAGTAATTAATCTCTCTCTCTTTCTCTCTCTCTCTCTCTTTCTCTCTCTCTCTCGCTCTTTCTCTCTCTCTCTCTCTCTCTCTCTCTCTTTCTCTCTCTCTCTCAAACCTACGATTGACTTTAAGATGCTCAAGCCTTTGCTTGTGTTTTGTAACTACCTAAATATTTAGTGCAAATGCTCTTGCATAATCTTACTGCCTATTTCCTGGACTTTTTTAGTTGTTTATATTTTGTTTGAGTACGTTGATTTCAAAGCTGGAGGCCGTGAAATCGAAGTTTAATTTTCTTAACGTGCGTTACTACTTATTCAAAGATATTACGTAAGAAGATGGCAAATTGCGGCGTCAGTATCTTAGAGGCAATTCCTAGTTAATACTTTTGATAGGAAACGACTAAGTTTCAAAATTTGGTAAGATTATTGTTCCATCATTCCGTTGCTCTGATCGGTAGTTTTCCGTGGTTTCTTCGATCGACACCAGGCGAATGCCGGGGCAGTATTCTAACGAACGGGACACGAACCGCGTGGTCTTTCCTTAATCGTCCTTGTCCTATCGTCACCCCTTACCAACACACTCTTTCAAAAAACATGCTACCACACACGCCGGGAGACTAGTCGGGAGCTTAGAGTCCCGGCCGGAGCAATGCCCAGCTGCTGGGAAATAACTGGTTGGGAGACTACGGGTAGGGCGGTACCAGATCTCGCCATCTGGCATGGGGAATGTCACCGCTGCCACCAACACCACTCGCTATTAAACAACGTCCACAACACTTACAAGACTGATGACCTTAGCAGTTGACGCATCTCGAATCATTAATCAAGTCAATCGGCGCCGGATATCACCATCCAGCGGGAAATTGATTGATTTTTTCGTGTTTCCGGGCGCGTCAACTGCTTTGGACATTAGGCACGTAAGTATAGTGCATGGGTAACCAGAACACTTCCATCAACGGGGCACCGCCCAAGTCGGGACAAACTCTAAGCTCCCGACCGGTGTCCCGGAATATGTGGTAGTGTAGTGCATGTTAGTGTAAGTGTGTGTGTGTGTGTGTGTAAGGGGAGAAGATAGGACAAGGAAGAGGATGGAAGGATCGCACGCGGTCCGTGGCCCGTTCGTTACGATACTGCTTCGGCATTCGCCTGGAGTTGATGGGAGAAAGTACGGAAAACGACCTATCGGAGCAGCCGGTCGCTGGAATTCGCCTCCAGACAGCGACTGAATTCGACCTAGCTGAAAAGCTAGTGTCAAAAATCCTGCCACCGTCAGGACTGGAACCTAGGACCTCCCGGTCAGAGGTGCTGCAGTGACATTAGCTGATGCACAGTCACCGCTCCCGATCCCAGCGGGAAAGAACACCGCCACTTCCCGGATAAAACAGGTACTACACTATCTGGACTAACGACTACAGCAGTTGACGTCTCCAGAAACCTCCAACTTTCACACGTCGGGCTCTCCCACCCAGCTTCCGAGTGCACCGTGGGGCTGCGCGTTGCTGGACCGTAGGGGCCACGCGGCGGCGGCGGCGGCGGCGTTTAGCAGCATCAATCGGAGCGTTCTGGTGGCCGCCCCTCCCTTCCAGTTCCCGCTACTAGCTCTCCCCTCCCCGCCCCTCTCCGACCCCTTCCACCGTCCCCCCTCGCCCTGCGCCCGGCGTCGCGCCGCGCCGCGCCGCGCCCGCCTCTTCCAATATTGGCTGTCCGGTAGTGTACTATTTATTTCGTGGTGTTTATCCTCGGGCTTCCTCCTAAGCGCGCGGCCATTCTTATGGATATCGGGACTTTCTCCTGACCCTGTTCGGAGGAGGCTCCCGTCCGCTCGCCCGCGCGGAAGCCGGCGCTGCGTCCCGCTGCCGGCGCCACGCGACTCGCCCCGCCCCGCCCCGCCCCGCCCCCTCCGCGTGGAGGCCTTGACCCGCTGCTTCGGATTCCTTCGGGGAAGCGCAGCGAGGGCGGGGCGTTGTGGGGTGCACGCCTCGCCGCGCCGCTGCCAGAGCGCGAAGCACGTGCTGCTGCCACCGCGCGTCAACGCAGGCGCGCACCGATCCACTCCACTCTCTTCAGGCTTCTCCGATCCTGCCGCTTTTTGGCTTTAGGAGCTATTTGCTGGTGCCGGGAGCGATGGCTCAGTGCAACTGATGTCACTGCTGTGCCTCGGACCGGGAGGTCCTAGGTTCGAGTCCCTCCGTCAGCAAGGTTTTCGACACTAGCTTTTCAGCTAGGTCGAATTCAGTCGCTATCTGGAAGAGAATTCTGGCGGTCGTCTGCAGTGACCGGTAGTTTTCCGTGTATTTTCCGACCAACACCTGGCGAATGACGGAGCAGTGCCCTAACAAACGGGCTAGGGACCGTGCGCGATCTTTGCTTCCTCTTCCTTGTCCTATCCTCACCCCTTACACATAAACTTACACTAACATGCACTACGCTACCACACATGCCGGAAGACCTGTCAGCGACTTACTACTTGTCCCAGCTGGGGCGATGCCCCACTGGTGGAAGGTACCTGATTAGGGAAAACCCCGCTAGTAGGCGGTTTTCAGTGCCGGATCTCGCCATCCAGCAGGGTAAGAACCTCCCGGGGAAAAGATCCATTACTAATGACCTCGGTAGGTGACGCACCCGGAATCACTAACAATCGATCTTTGCTGGGAGTGAAGGAATCGTGGTGGAGTCTAACGAAACAAATATCACGTGTAATGTTTGTCAAAACCTTCCTATCCGTAGACTACATATATATATATATATATATATATATATATATATATATATATATATATATATATATATATATATCATAGCCTCATAGACATCTGTGGGAATGTCTACCATTGGTTGAGTTCCAGCTGTGGTTCGGCCAGCTGTTTCGGAGAGCCGTTGAGTTACGGAGTGGCCCTCGCGTGGGGCTCATTGGACCTTCGAGGCACTCGATCGGCGCGAGCGATAGAGCGGAAACAATGCACCGATACCTCCCAGTCTCCTAGCGATCATCGCAGTTTTCTCGTAAATAAGTAAATAAATAAATAAACTAATTAATATTTATATTATTTAATATATATATAATAATTTAATATTATATTTAATATGTATAATAATTTTATATTGATTAATTAATTAATTAAATAAAAAGCCAACGAAACCGATATCGTTTTAGATAATGCTGAAACAACTTAGACACAATAGTTAATGGATTCTAGTCCGTCTTCCGATAACAGTTTGTTGTATGGTACATTTGTTCTGTGTAATCTAATCTATATATATAAAAGAAAGTCGTGTTAGTTACACTATTTATAACTCAAGAACGGCTGTACCGATTTGGCTGAAAATTGGTGAGCAGGAAGCTTAGAGCCAGGAGACGGACATAGGATACTGTTTATCCCGTTCCACAGCGTTCCTGTGTGACAACGCACGTTTTTGCACGTTTTCGCATGATTTCGCATGTTAGCGGTCATTGTTGCCTGTTGTAACCCATTGTTGTAACGCCGCACTGATAACAGAAGGCGATAATGATAGCCTCCTTTCGTTCGCCGTTATATCTTAATAAAAGTCGTCTTAGTTACACTATTTATAACTCAAGAACGGCTGTACCGAACGGCTGTACCGGAAGCTTAGAGCCAGGAGACGGACATAGGATACTGTTTATTCCGTTCGACAGCGTTCCTGTGTGATAACGCACGTTTTTGCGCGTACGCAGTGCAACAAGGATAGTACAGTTTATCACAGTGAGTGCGACGCGAGAAAAAGATGGGACCGGCTGTTAAGGCGGAACAGTGTTCGCCGGGTCAGCTAGTAATCTAATAAATTACACGTGATTTAAATTTTTGGTAAAAAAATGAATTTCATGCCTTAAGTACTTCAACATATGAGTCACACATAATTGATGAATGTGATGATTTCTTTTTCTTCGAATAGTGCAACCACATGTAATAAATTACTACATGTACTGCATTTAAGTCTCTTGCATGATTCCAACCACTTACAAGTTGGGAGCTGCAGTAACGTCTCCTGATCAATTATCTAGAGAAGCTAGTCGTTCAAAGAAGCTTACAGTTCAGGAAGGGAGCTTCCAATGCGTTTAGCTTGCTGGGTGAGGTTAAGCCCTTTAGAACGATTAGATCCTTTATTCACCCGCTCGTAACCACAACCTTACCTCTCCATCTCCAACACTATACTTTTGTCTTAGAATTACATGAAAACCTTACCATTTTAATATCTTTCAAGGCTGAAATAAATTATTTGCAATTTTCTCATAATTTCTTCAAACAATTTGGTAGTATACGAATATAGAGCAAGACATAGTACATTGTCCACCAAATTACATAATACTCAAAAGAGGAATTTCCCGAACGCAAAATGATTACGTAAGATTTTTTTCTCTTTGTTAAATATAGAATACAACATTTTAAAGAATGTGAATGATCAAGAAATGTATTTTGCAGAACAAGAAAAGATTTCCAAAATTATTACAATAAATTGTTGTGAAATGGTGACATGAAACGAACATCACTTCAGAGACACAAAACAGAAAGAGGTCCTAGAAGAGTAGTATGGTTAGTACCAGAAAAACTAAAGTCCCTCAAAAATTCGAAATCGGATCCCTGAATTTAGAGATAAGATTGCTAAGTGCTTGGATGTGTTCTCGAGGTGGAGATTGAATAACGTCTCTTACATTGTGCACAGAAATGAATTTCTGGAGCGTGGCAGGTATCAAAGACAAGAAAGTTGTTCAATCTAGAGTCCAGAATGATAAACGTCCCATCATGGAACAAGCGTTGGTAAACCATACACTCTATCCGCCACATGAAGCGTATAGATGGGTTCCCATGGCGTGTTATTAACTAAAAACACGAAAGTCGCTCACAGATTTCAATACGGATAGCTGAATTCGGAGACCAGAGAACTATTATTTGAAACGGCAAGACCGTGACATGCATTAGATACTATTAAAGATACATCTATCGTAGATCTTTTATGTGAATTAATAACTTACCAGCTACACACCGACCGCCACGTTTACCACAAAGATGCGTTCCTAGTACGTAGTATCAAAAACACGAAGGTACCTCAAAACGTTAACTCGGATCGGTTGATACAAAGGCCAGTGTGCTAACAATTACACCATGGGACCAGGGTGACTGCTGTTCTTTATTGGAAACAATTAAAGACAATGAAGAAAAAGACATTTTACGTTACTCAGTTAACCACAGCGCGCTATGTAAAGCGCAGACACATCATCCTAGTACGTGCTATTGCCAAAAAAACACATAGCTCCCATCGCGATTTTAATTCAGATTGCTAGATTCAGAACTAAGAGTGATAACAATTACACATCTGGACACGCGACATAAGGTTCAGCATTAGATTTTTTTCAAGAATATATATGAAGATATCCTGACCAATTTATGTGATTTGATGATATTGGGCTTTGCCCCGTCCGTCATATTAAACACAGAGATGTTTTCCTAGGGCGTCTTATTATCAAAAACTCAAATGCCCCACGAAGACTTGAATTCAGATCGTCATTGAAGTAATCAGAAATTCGGCGAAGTACTGCGTTCCTAGGTCGTTTTATTATCAAAAGCCATAGGTCCCACCGAGATTTGAACTCGGATCGCTGCATTCAAAGTCCAGAGTGCTAACCATTACACCATGGGACCCCCGTAAGGAGACGCCCTTTTGCGTAGTATTTGAGTGGCCTACGTCATAGATAATTTGTGTAAATTGCTGGAATAGTGCGTTGCCTTAGTCCGCATTATTAAGAAAAGAACAGCGTTCCTAGGTCGTTTTATTATCAAAAGCAATAGGTCCCACCGAGATTTGAACTCGGATCGCTGGATTCAGAGTCCAGAGTGCTAACCATTACACCATGGGACCCCCGTGAGGTGACGCCCTTTTGCGTAGTATTTGAGTGGCCTACGTCATAAATATTTTGTGTAAATTGCTGGAATAGTGCGTTGCCCCCGTCCGCATTATTAAGCAAAGAATTGGGTTCCTATGTCGTTTTATTATCAAAAGACATAGGTCCCACCGAGATTTTAACTCGGATCGCTGGATTCAAAGTCCAGAGTGCTAACCATTACACCATGGGACCCCCGTAAGGAGACGCCCTTTTGCGTAGTATTTGACTGGCCTACGTCATAGATAATTTGTGTAAATTGCTGGAATGGTGCGTTGCCTTAGTCCGCATTATTAAGCAAAGTATTGGGTTCCTATGTCGTTTTATTATCAAAAGACATAGGTCCCACCGAGATTTGAACTCGGATCGCTGGATTCAAAGTCCAGAGTGCTAACCATTACACCATGGGACCCCCGTAATAAGACGCCCTTTTGCGTAGTATTTGACTGGCCTACGTCATAGATAATTTGTGTAAATTGCTGGAATAGTGCGTTGCCTTAGTCCGCATTATTAGGCAAAGTATTGGGTTCCTGGTCGTTTTATTATCAAAAGACATAGGTCCCACCGAGATTTGAACTCGGATCGCTGGATTCAAGTCCAGAGTGCTAACCATTACACCATGGGATAGGTCCCACCGAGATTTGAACAAAGTATTGGGTTCCGTCGTTTTATTATCAAAAGACATAGGTCCCACCGAGATTTGAACTCGGATCGCTGGAAAGTCCAGAGTGCTAACCATTACACCATGGGACCCCCGTAAGGAGACGCCCTTTTCCGTAGTATTTGACTGGCCTACGTCATAGATAATTTGTGTAAATTGCTGGAATAGTGCGTTGCCTTAGTCCGCATTATTAAGCAAAGTATTGGGTTCCTATGTCGTTTTATTATCAAAAGACATAGGTCCCACCGAGATTTGAACTCGGATCGCTGGATTCAGAGTCCAGAGTGCTAACCATTACACCATGGGACCCCCGTGAGGTGACGCCCTTTTGCGTAGTATTTGAGTGGCCTACGTCATAAATATTTTGGGTAAATTGCTGGAATAGTGCGTGTCCCCCGTCCGCATTATTAAGCAAAGTATTGGGTTCCTAGGTCGTTTTATTATGAAAAGACGTAGGTCCCACCGAGATTTGAACTCGGATCGCTGGATTTCGAGTCCATAGTACTAACCATTACACCATGGGACCCCCGTGAGGTGACGCCCTTTTGCGTAGTATTTGAGTGGCCTACGTCATAAATATTTTGTGTAAATTGCTGGAATAGTGCGTGTCCCCCGTCCGCATTATTAAGCAAAGTATTGGGTTCCTAGGTCGTTTTATTATAAAAAGACGTAGGTCCCACCGAGATTTGAACTCGGATCGCTGGATTCAGAGTCCATAGTACTAACCATTACACAATGGGACCCCCGTGAGGTGACGCCCTTTTGCGTAGTATTTGAGTGGCCTACGTCATAAATATTTTGGGTAAATTGCTGGAATAGTGCGTTGCCTTAGTCCGCATTATTAAGCAAAGTATTGGGTTCCTATGTCGTTTTATTATCAAAAGACATAGGTCCCACCGACATTTAAACTCGGATCGCTGGATTCAGAGTCCAGAGTGCTAACCATTACACCATGGGACCCCCGTAAGGATACGCCCTTTTGCGTAGTATTTGACTGGCCTACGTCAGAGATAATTTGTGTAAATTGCTGGAATAGTGCGTTGGCTTAGTCCGCATTATTGAGCAAAGTATTGGGTTCCTATGTCGTTTTATTATCAAAAGACATAGGTCCCACCGAGATTTGAACTCGGATCGCTGGATTCAGAGTCCAGAGTGCTAACCATTACACCATGGGACCCCCGTATGGTGACGCCCTTTTGCGTAGTATTTGAGTGGCCTATGTCCTAAATATTTTGTGTAAATTGCTGGAATAGTGCGTTGCCTTGGTCCGCATTATTAAGCAAAGTATTGGGTTCCTAGGTCGTTTTATTATGAAAAGACGTAGGTCCCACCGAGATTTGAACTCGGATCGCTGGATTCAGAGTCCAGAGTTCTAACCATTACACCATGGGACCCCCGTGAGGTGACGCCCTTTTGCGTAGTATTTGAGTGGCTTATGTCATAAATATTTTGAGTAAATTGCTGGAATAGTGCGTTGCCCCCGTCCGCATTATTAAGCAAAGTATTGGGTTCCTATGTCGTTTTATTATCAAAAGACATAGGTCCCACCGAGATTTGAACTCGGATCGCTGGATTCAGAGTCCAGAGTGCTAACCATTACACCATGGGACCCCCGTATGGTGACGCCCTTTTGCGTAGTATTTGAGTGGCCTACGTCATAAATATTTTGTGTAAATTGCTGGAATAGTGCGTTGCCTTGGTCCGCATTATTAAGCAAAGTATTGGGTTCCTAGGTCGTTTTATTATGAAAAGACGTAGGTCCCACCGAGATTTGAACTCGGATCGCTTGATTCAGAGTCCAGAGTGCTAACCATTACACCATGGGAACCCCGTATGGTGACGCCCTTTTGCGTAGTATCTGAGTGGCCTATGTCATAGATAATTTGTGTAAATTGCTGGAATAGTGCGTTGCCTTAGTCCGCATTATTAAGCAAAGTATTGGGCTCCTATGTCGTTTTATTATCAAAAGACATAGGTCCCACCGAGATTCGAACTCGCATCGCTGGATTCAGAGTCCAGAGTGCTAACCATTACACCATGGGACCCCCGTGAGGTGACGCCCTTTTGCGTAGTATTTGAGTGGCCTACGTCATAAATATTTTGTGTAAATTGCTGGAATAGTGCGTTGCCCCCGTCCGCATTATTAAGCAAAGTATTGGGTTCCTATGTCGTTTTATTATCAAAAGACATAGGTCCCACCGAGATTTGAACTCGGATCGCTGGATTCAAAGTCCAGAGTGCTAACCATTACACCATGGGACCCCCGTAAGGAGACGCCCTTTTGCGTAGTATTTGAGTGGCCTACGTCTTAGATAATTTGTGTAAATTGCTGGAATAGTGCGTTGCCTTAGTCCGCATTATTAAGAAAAGAACAGCGTTTCTATGTCGTTTTATTATCAAAAGCAATAGGTCCCAGAGAGATTTGAACTCGGATCGCTGGATTCAGAGTCAAGAGTGCTAACCATTACACCATGGGACCCCCGTGAGGTGACGCCCTTTTGCGTAGTATTTGAGTGGCCTACGTCATAAATATTTTGTGTAAATTGCTGGAATAGTGCGTTGCCCCCGTCCGCATTATTAAGCAAAGTATTGGGTTCCTATGTCGTTTTATTATCAAAAGACATAGGTCCCACCGAGATTTGAACTCGGATCGCTGGATTCAGAGTCCAGAGTGCTAACCATTACACCATGGGACCCCCGTAAGGAGACGCCCTTTTGCGTAGTATTTGACTGGCCTACGTCATAGATAATTTGTGTAAATTGCTGGAATAGTGCGTTGCCTTAGTCCGCATTATTAAGCAAAGTATTGGGTTCCTATGTCGTTTTATTATCAAAAGACATAGGTCCCACCGAGATTTGAACTCGGATCGCTGGATTCAAAGTCCAGAGTGCTAACCATTACACCATGGGACCCCCGTATGGTGACGCCCTTTTGTGTAGTATTTGAGTGGCCTATGTCATAAATATTTTGTGTAAATTGCTGGAATAGAGCGTTGCCTTAGTCCGCATTATTAAGCCAAGTATTGGGTTCCTATGTCGTTTTATTATCAAAAGACATAGGTCCCACCGAGATTTGAACTCGGATCGCTGGATTCAGAGTCCAGAGTGCTAACCATTACACCATGGGACCCCCGTGAGGCGACGCCCTTTTGCGTAGTATTTGAGTGGCCTACGTCATAAATATTTTGGGTAAAATGCTGGAATAGTGCGTGTCCCCCGTCCGCATTATTAAGCAAAGTATTGGGTTCCTAGGTCGTTTTATTATGAAAAGACGTAGGTCCCACCGAGATTTGAACTCGGATCGCTGGATTCAGAGTCCATAGTGCTAACCATTACACCATGGGACCCCCGTGAGGTGACGCCCTTTTGCGTAGTATTTGAGTGGCCTACGTCATAAATATTTTGTGTAAATTGCTGGAATAGTGCGTTGCCTTAGTCCGCATTATTAAGCAAAGAATTGGGCTCCTATGTCGTTTTATTATCAAAAGACATAGGTCCCACCGAAATTTGAACTCGGATCGATGGATTCAAAGTCCAGAGTGCTAACCATTACACCATGGGACCCCCGTAAGGAGACGCCCTTTTGCGTAGTATTTGACTGGCCTACGTCATAGATAATTTGTGTAAATTGCTGGAATAGTGCGTTGGCTTAGTCCGCATTATTGAGCAAAGTATTGGGTTCCTATGTCGTTTTATTATTAAAAGACATAGGTCCCACCGAGATTTGAACTCGGATCGCTGGATTCAGAGTCTAGAGTGCTAACCATTACACCATGGGACCCCCGTATGGTGACGCCCTTTTGTGTAGTATTTGAGTGGCCTATGTCATAAATATTTTGTGTAAATTGCTGGAATAGAGCGTTGCCTTAGTCCGCATTATTAAGCCAAGTATTGGGTTCCTATGTCGTTTTATTATCAAAAGACATAGGTCCCACCGAGATTTGAACTCGGATCGCTGGATTCAGAGTCTAGAGTGCTAACCATTACACCATGGGACCCCCGTATGGTGACGCCCTTTTGTGTAGTATTTGAGTGGCCTATGTCATAAATATTTTGTGTAAATTGCTGGAATAGAGCGTTGCCTTAGTCCGCATTATTAAGCCAAGTATTGGGTTCCTATGTCGTTTTATTATCAAAAGACATAGGTCCCACCGAGATTTGAACTCGGATCGCTGGATTCAGAGTCTAGAGTGCTAACCATTACACCATGGGACCCCCGTATGGTGACGCCCTTTTGTGTAGTATTTGAGTGGCCTACGTCATAAATATTTTGTGTAAATTGCTGGAATAGTGCGTTGCCCCCGTCCGCATTATTAAGCAAAGTATTGGGTTCCTATGTCGTTTTATTATCAAAAGACATAGGTCCCACCGAGATTTGAACTCGGATCGCTGGATTCAAAGTCCAGAGAGCTAACCATTTCACCATGGGACCCCCGTAAGGAGACGCCCTTTTGCGTAGTATTTGACTGGCCTACGTCATAGATAATTTGTGTAAATTGCTGGAATAGTGCGTTGCCTTAGTCCGCATTATTAAGCAAAGTATTGGGCTCCTATGTCGTTTTATTATCAAAAGACATAGGTCCCACCGAGATTCGAACTCGGATCGCTGGATTCAGAGTCCAGAGTGCTAACCATTACACCATGGGACCCCCGTATGGTGATGCCCTTTTGCGTAGTATTTGACTGGCCTACGTCATAGATAATTTGTGTAAATTGCTGGAATAGAGCGTTGCCTTAGTCCGCATTATTAAGCAAAGTATTGGGTTGCTATGTCGTTTTATTATCAAAAGCCATAGGTCCCACGGAGATTTGAACTCGGATCGCTGGATTCAGAGTCCAGAGTGCTAACCATTACACCATGGGACCTCCGTAAGGAGACGCCCTTTTCCGTAGTATTTGACTGGCCTACGTCATAGATAATTTGTGTAAATTGCTGGAATAGTGCGTTGCCTTAGTCCGCATTATTAAGCAAAGTATTGGGTTCCTATGTCGTTTTATTATCAAAAGACATAGGTCCCACCGAGATTTGAACTCGGATCGCTGGATTCAAAGTCCAGAGTGCTAAACATTACACCATGAGACCCCCGTAAGGAGACGCCCTTTTGCGTAGAATTTGACTGGCCTACGTCATAGATAATTTGTGTAAATTGCTGGAATAATGCGTTGCCTTAGTCCGCATTATTAAGCAAAGTATTGGGTTCCTATGTCGTTTTATTATCAAAAGACATAGGTCCCACCGAGATTTGAACTCGGATCGCTGGATTCAGAGTCAAGAGCGCTAACCATTACACCATGGGACCCCCGTGAGGTGACGCCCTTTTGCGTAGTATTTGAGTGGCCTACGTCATAAATATTTTGTGTAAATTGCTGGAATAGTGCGTTGCCCCCGTCCGCATTATTAAGCAAAGTATTGGGTTCCTAGGTCGTTTTATTATGAAAAGACGTAGGTCCCACCGAGATTTGAACTCGGATCGCTGGATTCAGAGTCCAGAGTGCTAACCATTACACCATGGGACCCCCGTGAGGTGACGCCCTTTTGCGTAGTATTTGAGTGGCCTACGTCATAGATAATTTGTGTAAATTGCTGGAATAGTGCGTTGCCTTAGTCCGCATTATTAAGCAAAGTATTGGGTTCCTATGTCGTTTTATTATCAAAAGACATAGGTCCCACCGAGACTTGAACTCGGATCGCTGGATTCAGAGTCCAGGGGAGTGTAACCATTACACCATGGGACCCCCGTAAGGGGAGACGCCCTTTTGCGTAGTATTTGACTGGCCTACGTCATAGATAATTTGTGTAAATTGCTGGAATAGTGCGTTGCCTTAGTCCGCATTATTAAGCAAAGTATTGGGTTCCTATGTCGTTTTATTATCAAAAGACATAGGTCCCACCGAGACTTGAACTCGGATCGCTGGATTCAGAGTCCAGAGTGCTAACCATTACACCATGGGACCCCCGTGAGATGACGCCCTTTTGCGTAGTATTTGAGTGGCCTATGTCATAAATATTTTGTGTAAATTGCTGGAATAGTGCGTTGCCTTAGTCCGCATTATTAAGCAAAGTATTGGGTTCCTATGTCGTTTTATTATCAAAAGACATAGGTCCCAACGAGATTTGAACTCGGATCGCTGGATTCAGAGTCCAGAGTGCTAACCATTACACCATGGGACCCCCGTGAGGCGACGCCCTTTTGCGTAGTATTTGAGTGGCCTACGTCATAAATATTTTGGGTAAAATGCTGGAATAGTGCGTGTCCCCCGTCCGCATTATTAAGCAAAGTATTGGGTTCCTAGGTCGTTTTATTATGAAAAGACGTAGGTCCCACCGAGATTTGAACTCGGATCGCTGGATTCAGAGTCCATAGTACTAACCATTACACCATGGGACCCCCGTGAGGTGACGCCCTTTTGCGTAGTATTTGAGTGGCCTACGTCATAAATATTTTGTGTAAATTGCTGGAATAGTGCGTTGCCTTAGTCCGCATTATTAAGCAAAGAATTGGGCTCCTATGTCGTTTTATTATCAAAAGACATAGGTCCCACCGAAATTTGAACTCGGATCGATGGATTCAAAGTCCAGAGTGCTAACCATTACACCATGGGACCCCCGTGAGGTGACGCCTTTTGCGTAGTATTTGAGTGGCCTACGTCATAAATATTTTGAGTAAATTGCTGGAATAGTGCGTTGCCCCCGTCCGCATTATTAAGCAAAGTATTGGGTTCCTATGTCGTTTTATTATCAAAAGACATAGGTCCCACCGAGATTTGAACTCGGATCGCTGGATTCAAAGTCCAGAGTGCTAACCATTACACCATGGGACCCCCGTAATAAGACGCCCTTTTGCGTAGTATTTGACTGGCCTACGTCATAGATAATTTGTGTAAATTGCTGGAATAGTGCGTTGCCTTAGTCCGCATTATTAGGCAAAGTATTGGGTTCCTAGGTCGTTTTATTATCAAAAGACATAGGTCCCACCGAGATTTGAACTCGGATCGCTGGATTCAAAGTCCAGAGTGCTAACCATTACACCATGGGACCCCCGTAAGGAGACGCCCTTTTCCGTAGTATTTGACTGGCCTACGTCATAGATAATTTGTGTAAATTGCTGGAATAGTGCGTTGCCTTAGTCCGCATTATTAAGCAAAGTATTGGGTTCCTATGTCGTTTTATTATCAAAAGACATAGGTCCCACCGAGATTTGAACTCGGATCGCTGGATTCAGAGTCCAGAGTGCTAACCATTACACCATGGGACCCCCGTATGGTGACGCCCTTTTGCGTAGTATTTGAGTGGCCTATGTCCTAAATATTTTGTGTAAATTGCTGGAATAGTGCGTTGCCTTGGTCCGCATTATTAAGCAAAGTATTGGGTTCCTAGGTCGTTTTATTATGAAAAGACGTAGGTCCCACCGAGATTTGAACTCGGATCGCTGGATTCAGAGTCCATAGTACTAACCATTACACAATGGGACCCCCGTGAGGTGACGCCCTTTTGCGTAGTATTTGAGTGGCCTACGTCATAAATATTTTGGGTAAATTGCTGGAATAGTGCGTTGCCTTAGTCCGCATTATTAAGCAAAGTATTGGGTTCCTATGTCGTTTTATTATCAAAGCAATAGGTCCCAGAGATTTGAACTCGGATCGCTGGATTCAGAGTCCAGAGTGCTAACCATTACACCATGGGACCCCCGTGAGGTGACGCCCTTTTGCGTAGTATTTGAGTGGCCTACGTCATAAATATTTTGTGTAAATTGCTGGAATAGTGCGTTGCCCCCGTCCGCATTATTAAGCAAGAATTGGGCTCCTATGTCGTTTATTATCCAAGACATAAGTCCCTTTGAAATTTGAACTCGGATCGATGGATTCCAAAGTCCAGAGTGCTAACCATTACACCATACATTTACATGAGGCACTTTTGCGTAGTATTTGGCTGTCCTGTCATAGATAATTTGTGTAAATTGCTGGAATAGTGCGTTGCCTTAGTCCGCATTATTAAGCAAAGTATTGGGTTCCTATGTCGTTTTATTATCAAAAGACATAGGTCCCACCGAGATTTGAACTCGGATCGCTGGATTCAAAGTCCAGAGTGCTAAACATTACACCATGGGACCCCCGTAAGGAGACGCCCTTTTGCGTAGAATTTGACTGGCCTACGTCATAGATAATTTGTGTAAATTGCTGGAATAGTGCGTTGCCTTAGTCCGCATTATTAAGCAAAGTATTGGGTTCCTATGTCGTTTTATTATCAAAAGACATAGGTCCCACCGAGATTTGAACTCGGATCGCTGGATTCAGAGTCAAGAGTGCTAACCATTACACCATGGGACCCCCGTGAGGTGACGCCCTTTTGCGTAGTATTTGAGTGGCCTACGTCATAAATATTTTGTGTAAATTGCTGGAATAGTGCGTTGCCCCCGTCCGCATTATTAAGCAAAGTATTGGGTTCCTAGGTCGTTTTATTATCAAAAGACATAGGTCCCACCGAGATTTGAACTCGGATCGCTGGATTCAGAGTCCAGAGTGCTAACCATTACACCATGGGACCCCCGTAAGGAGACGCCCTTTTGCGTAGTATTTGACTGGCCTACGTCATAGATAATTTGTGTAAATTGCTGGAATAGTGCGTTGCCTTAGTCCGCATTATTAAGCAAAGTATTGGGTTCCTATGTCGTTTTATTATCAAAAGACATAGGTCCCACCGAGATTTGAACTCGGATCGCTGGATTCAGAGTCCAGAGTGCTAACCATTACACCATGGGACCCCCGTAAGGAGACGCCCTTTTGCGTAGTATTTGAGTGGCCTACGTCTTAAATATTTTGTGTAAATTGCTGGAATAGTGCGTTGCCTTAGTCCGCATTATTAAGCAAAGTATTGGGTTCCTAGGTCGTTTTATTATGAAAAGACGTAGGTCCCACCGAGATTTGAACTCGGATCGCTGGATTCAGAGTCCAGAGTGCTAACCATTACACCATGGGACCCCCGTGAGGTGACGCCCTTTTGCGTAGTATTTGAGTGGCCTACGTCATAAATATTTTGTGTAAATTGCTGGAATAGTGCGTTGCCCCCGTCCGCATTATTAAGCAAAGTATTGGGTTCCTATGTCGTTTTATTATCAAAAGACATAGGTCCCACCGAGATTTGAACTCGGATCGCTGGATTCAGAGTCCAGAGTGCTAACCATTACACCATGGGACCCCCGTAAGGAGACGCCCTTTTGCGTAGTATTTGACTGGCCTACGTCATAGATAATTTGTGTAAATTGCTGGAATAGTGCGTTGCCTTAGTCCGCATTATTAAGCAAAGTATTGGGTTCCTATGTCGTTTTATTATCAAAAGACATAGGTCCCACCGAGATTTGAACTCGGATCGCTGGATTCAGAGTCCAGAGTGCTAACCATTACACCATGGGACCCCCGTAGATGACGCCCTTTTGCGTAGTATTTGAGTGGCCTATGTCATAAATATTTTGTGTAAATTGCTGGAATAGTGCGTTGCCTTAGTCCGCATTATTAAGCAAAGTATTGGGTTCCTATGTCGTTTTATTATCAAAAGACATAGGTCCCACCGAGATTTGAACTCGGATCGCTGGATTCAGAGTCCAGAGTGCTAACCATTACACCATGGGACCCCCGTGAGGCGACGCCCTTTTGCGTAGTATTTGAGTGGCCTACGTCATAAATATTTTGGGTAAAATGCTGGAATAGTGCGTGTCCCCCGTCCGCATTATTAAGCAAAGTATTGGGTTCCTAGGTCGTTTTATTATGAAAAGACGTAGGTCCCACCGAGATTTGAACTCGGATCGCTGGATTCAGAGTCCATAGTACTAACCATTACACCATGGGACCCCCGTGAGGTGACGCCCTTTTGCGTAGTATTTGAGTGGCCTACGTCATAAATATTTTGTGTAAATTGCTGGAATAGTGCGTTGCCTTAGTCCGCATTATTAAGCAAAGAATTGGGCTCCTATGTCGTTTTATTATCAAAAGACATAGGTCCCACCGAAATTTGAACTCGGATCGATGGATTCAAAGTCCAGAGTGCTAACCATTACACCATGGGACCCCCGTAAGGAGACGCCCTTTTGCGTAGTATTTGACTGGCCTACGTCATAGATAATTTGTGTAAATTGCTGGAATAGTGCGTTGCCTTAGTCCGCATTATTAAGCAAAGTATTGGGTTCCTATGTCGTTTTATTATCAAAAGACATAGGTCCCACCGAGATTTGAACTCGGATCGCTGGATTCAAAGTCCAGAGTGCTAAACATTACACCATGGGACCCCCGTAAGGAGACGCCCTTTTGCGTAGAATTTGACTGGCCTACGTCATAGATAATTTGTGTAAATTGCTGGAATAGTGCGTTGCCTTAGTCCGCATTATTAAGCAAAGTATTGGGTTCCTATGTCGTTTTATTATCAAAAGACATAGGTCCCACCGAGATTTGAACTCGGATCGCTGGATTCAGAGTCAAGAGTGCTAACCATTACACCATGGGACCCCCGTGAGGTGACGCCCTTTTGCGTAGTATTTGAGTGGCCTACGTCATAAATATTTTGTGTAAATTGCTGGAATAGTGCGTTGCCCCCGTCCGCATTATTAAGCAAAGTATTGGGTTCCTAGGTCGTTTTATTATCAAAAGACATAGGTCCCACCGAGATTTGAACTCGGATCGCTGGATTCAAAGTCCAGAGTGCTAACCATTACACCATGGGACCCCCGTAAGGAGACGCCCTTTTGCGTAGTATTTGAGTGGCCTACGTCATAGATAATTTGTGTAAATTGCTGGAATAGTGCGTTGCCTTAGTCCGCATTATTAAGCAAAGTATTGGGTTCCTATGTCGTTTTATTATCAAAAGACATAGGTCCCACCGAGATTTGAACTCGGATCGCTGGATTCAGAGTCCAGAGTGCTAACCATTACACCATGGGACCCCCGTGAGGTGACGCCCTTTTGCGTAGTATTTGAGTGGCCTACGTCATAAATATTTTGGGTAAATTGCTGGAATAGTGCGTGTCCCCCGTCCGCATTATTAAGCAAAGTATTGGGTTCCTAGGTCGTTTTATTATGAAAAGACGTAGGTCCCACCGAGATTTGAACTCGGATCGCTGGATTCAGAGTCCATAGTACTAACCATTACACCATGGGACCCACGTGAGGTGACGCCCTTTTGCGTAGTATTTGAGTGGCCTACGTCATAAATATTTTGTGTAAATTGCTGGAATAGTGCGTTGCCTTAGTCCGCATTATTAAGCAAAGTATTGGGTTCCTAGGTCGTTTTATTATCAAAAGACATAGGTCCCACCGAGATTTGAACTCGGATCGCTGGATTCAAAGTCCAGAGTGCTAACCATTACACCATGGGACCCCCGTAAGGAGACGCCCTTTTGCGTAGTATTTGACTGGCCTACGTCATAGATAATTTGTGTAAATTGCTGGAATAGTGCGTTGGCTTAGTCCGCATTATTGAGCAAAGTATTGGGTTCCTATGTCGTTTTATTATTAAAAGACATAGGTCCCACCGAGATTTGAACTCGGATCGCTGGATTCAGAGTCTAGAGTGCTAACCATTACACCATGGGACCCCCGTATGGTGACGCCCTTTTGTGTAGTATTTGAGTGGCCTATGTCATAAATATTTTGTGTAAATTGCTGGAATAGAGCGTTGCCTTAGTCCGCATTATTAAGCCAAGTATTGGGTTCCTATGTCGTTTTATTATCAAAAGACATAGGTCCCACCGAGATTTGAACTCGGATCGCTGGATTCAGAGTCTAGAGTGCTAACCATTACACCATGGGACCCCCGTATGGTGACGCCCTTTTGTGTAGTATTTGAGTGGCCTATGTCATAAATATTTTGTGTAAATTGCTGGAATAGAGCGTTGCCTTAGTCCGCATTATTAAGCAAAGTATTGGGTTCCTATGTCGTTTTATTATCAAAAGACATAGGTCCCACCGAGATTTGAACTCGGATCGCTGGATTCAGAGTCTAGAGTGCTAACCATTACACCATGGGACCCCCGTATGGTGACGCCCTTTTGTGTAGTATTTGAGTGGCCTACGTCATAAATATTTTGTGTAAATTGCTGGAATAGTGCGTTGCCCCCGTCCGCATTATTAAGCAAAGTATTGGGTTCCTATGTCGTTTTATTATCAAAAGACATAGGTCCCACCGAGATTTGAACTCGGATCGCTGGATTCAAAGTCCAGAGAGCTAACCATTACACCATGGGACCCCCGTAAGGAGACGCCCTTTTGCGTAGTATTTGACTGGCCTACGTCATAGATAATTTGTGTAAATTGCTGGAATAGTGCGTTGCCTTAGTCCGCATTATTAAGCAAAGTATTGGGCTCCTATGTCGTTTTATTATCAAAAGACATAGGTCCCACCGAGATTCGAACTCGGATCGCTGGATTCAGAGTCCAGAGTGCTAACCATTACACCATGGGACCCCCGTATGGTGATGCCCTTTTGCGTAGTATTTGACTGGCCTACGTCATAGATAATTTGTGTAAATTGCTGGAATAGAGCGTTGCCTTAGTCCGCATTATTAAGCAAAGTATTGGGTTGCTATGTCGTTTTATTATCAAAAGCCATAGGTCCCACGGAGATTTGAACTCGGATCGCTGGATTCAGAGTCCAGAGTGCTAACCATTACACCATGGGACCTCCGCAACTGCTCGCTTTTTTCATAGTATTCAAGTTTCCTACGTTATAGATAATTCGTGGAAATTGTTGGAATAGTGCGTTACCCCGACCGCATTATTAAGAAAATAATAGCGTTTCTATGTCGTTTTATTATCAAAACCCATAGGTCCCACCGAGATTTGAACTCGGATCGCTGGATTCAGAGTCCAGAGTGCTAACCATCCCATGGGACCTCCGCAAGAGCTTACTTTTTTCATAGTATTGAAGTTGCCTACGTCATAGATAATTTTTGAAAATTATTGGAATAGTGTTTTACCCCCGTCCGCATTATTAAGAAAAGAATAGCGTTCCTAGGTCGTTTTATTATCAAAAGCAATAGGTCCCACCGAGATTTGAACTCGGATCGCTGGATTCAGAGTCCAGAGTGCTAACCATTACACAATGGGACCTCCGCAAGTGCTCGCTTTTTTCATAGTATTGAAGTTGCCTACGTCATAGATAATTTGTGAAAATTATTGGAATAGTGTTTTACCCCCGTCTGAATTATTAAGAAAAGAATAGCTTTCCTAGATCGTTTTATTATCAAAAGCAATAGGTCCCACCGAGATTTGAACTCGGATCGCTGGATTCAAAGACCAGAGTGCTAACAATTACACCATGGGACCTCCGCAAGTGCTCGCTTTTTTCATAGTATTCAAGTTGCCTACGTCATAGATAATTTGTGAAAATTATTGGAATAGTGTTTTACCCCAGTCCGAATTATTAATAAAAGAACAGCGTTCCTAGATCGTTTTATTATCAAAAGCTATAGGTCCCACCGAGATTTGAACTCGGATCGCTGGATTCAAAGACCAGAGTGCTAACCATTACACCATGGGACAGCCGCAAGTGCTCGGTTTTTTCATAGTATTCAAGTCCTCCGTCATAGATAATTTGTGGAAATTATTGGAACAGTGTGTTACCCCCGTCCGCATTATTAAGAAAAGAATAGCCTTTCTATGTCGTTTTGTTATCAAAAGACATAGGTCTCGCCGAGATTTGAACTCGGATCGCTGGATTCAAAGTCCAGAGTGCTTACCATTACACCATGGGACCTCCGCAAGTGCTCGCTTTTTTCATAGTATTCAAGTTGCCTACGTCATAGATAATTTGTGGAAATTATTGGAATAGTGCGTTTCCCCGTCCGCATTATTAAGAAAAGAATAGCGTTCCTAGGTCGTTTTATTATCAAAAGACATAGATCCCACCGAGATTTGAACTCGGATCGCTGGATTCAGAGTCCAGAGTGCTAACCATTACACCATGGGACCTCCGCAAGTGCTCGCGTTTTTCATAGTATTCATGTTGCCTACGTTATAGATAATTTGTGGAAATTGTTGGAATAGTGCGTTACCCCGACCGCATTATTAAGAAAAGAATAGCGTTTCTATGTCGTTTTGTTATTAAAGCAATAGGTCCCACCGAGATTTGAACTCGGATCGCTGGATTCAGAGTCCAGAGTGCTAACCATTACACCATGGGACCCCCGTAATTAGATGTCCTTTTGCGTAGTATTTAAGTGGCCTACGTCATAAATATTTTGTGTATATTGCTGGAAGAGTGCGTTGCCCCCGTCCGCATAATTAAGAAAAGAATTGCGTTCCTATGTCGATTTATTATCAAAAGACATATGTCCCACCGAGATTTGAACTGGGATCACTGGATTCAAAGTCCAGAGCTAGGCTAACCATTACACCATGGAACCTCCGTCGGGCAGATGGCGCTGTTTTGCGTTGTATTGAAATTGCCTACGTCACAGTTCATTTGTGTAAATTTGTCGCGATCTTCAGTGCGGTTTAGGGCTCCCCGAGTGCGCCCTGGTTCAGTGTGATCGTGCGAATGGAACATGCGCTTCTTTGCTCTGGTGGTGCCTCGCAGTCCAATGGAACACGAATGCTGCTGTGAGTGCACATTGGGTGCCCATCAGTGCGGCAAAGGGAAAACGCTAATAAACTCAAGCAAGTAACCGCGTGTCGACGCCGCCAGTTGTAGCTCGATCGTGTCCTGTGGACACGACCTGAGTGGCGTAAGGCCATCATAAAGGTCCCTATTTCCGAGTTTGCTACCTTCACCTAAGAGGAGACTTCTTCAATTGTGTGTTTTGGCCGACGATATTATTTTCAAGTGGCCTAGTGTTGGAATTTGTGGCACTGAGGCGATATATTCTCTTTCTAGGATGGAATTAATTTCCAGGACTTTGTATTTCCTTTCCCTATGGCGGAGGTTCATGTTCACTTTAATCTCATATTTTAATGCTTATTTGTAATGTATGTGAAACGGGATCAGTGATTATATCCGAGGGTTTACTATAACCTGAGTCGACTTTACCTAATATTATGAAGAAAGTATTATTTCAATGTTTGGGCCTTAATGGCCTAAGGTAAGGGATGTGTTACTAGGGCATAGAAGTGTAGTCTTAGGGAACAATACCCTATGTAGGTACTCGTATATTGTTGTCCTTTTCATGCCGAAGATAGACAAATTAATGTTACTTTCTACTCTGAATATTATTTACTCTGACATATGGTAGGAATTCTGAGGTTTTCAAGCCGAAAAAGTTTTTCTTCATTTTCAGATAGTGAGTAAAACGATATTGTTATGAATTCCCAGTCTTCTTAACAATTTTTTCGAACTGTTATACATATGAATTTACAACATTCTTGAATCACCGTATTTTCGTTCACTATTTACACGTTTTATTGACATATTCTTTGCCAATATCGCGATTTCGTTCGATTTCGTACATTTTTCACACCATGGGGCTGGCGTTGGTTGCGCTCATTATTCCGTTCTGTTGATTGTACATGCATCACAGACAATTCATGCGAATTGATGAGATGATAAATACTCAAAGCCTGTCCGAGATTTGATATTGTGGCGTTGTTAGTGTCAAAACCAAGACAGTCTCTTCGAGATCTGAACCCTGATCGCTGGATTCAGAGGCTAGAGATTACATAATGGGATTGGCGTTTCACAGTTATTTATTGCATTTTAATTTAAGTTCTTCACAATCATTTTCTGTTGACTGATGACAGATCACGTCAGCCTGAAGATAAAGATAATAAAAAAATCCTCGAAGCAATTGCAAGATAATAATAATGAAAAGTGTGAAATAATTCATCTCCATTAGGTGTTCAAAGTCTGTTGAAAAATAAAGGGACCAAAACATAATATAATAATATAAACGAACTAAACTCTTAAAATAATCACATATTATTAGTATAGGTGATGTTTCTATAACCGCTCAATGTAGAACACTGCTAGAATGTTAGATCCAGATTATCGCATTGCGCTTTTTATCAAAATGACAAGACTGGAATTCTTTTCGTATCGTTATTTCAGTGGAGTAAGATTCTACCTGCAAGCAGGTCTATAAATGGAATATCCAAAGGCGACGAGAGCTGCGGTTGCTGCGTTTTCTTTGCGCGAGGGGTAAGGCGTCATGACAAGTGTGGAATTCCCAGGCGGTGCTGGCTTCTTGCTTGCTTGACTGATTGATTGATTTTTTCGTGTTTCCGGGCGCATGAACTGCTTTGGTCATTAGTCCCGTTAGTGTAGTGCATGTTTTTCTCGGGAGATAGCGGTGATCTTCACCGCTGGATGGCGAGATCAGACGCCGACCTACCGTCGGCTAGCGAGGTTTCCCCCTAACTAGGACTCTCCCACCAGCAGGGCACCGCCCCAGTCGGGACAAGCTCTAAGCTCCCGACCGGTCTCCCGGAATATGTGGTAGTGTAGTGCATGTTAGTGTAAGTGTGTGTGTAATGGGAGAGGAAAGGACAAGGAAGAGGAAGGACAGATCGCGCGCGGTCCGTGGCCCGTTTGATAGGGTACTGCTCCGGCATTCGCCTGGTGTTGATCGGAGAAACCACGGAAAACTACCGATCAGAGCAGCCGGCCACTAGAAATCTCCTCCAGACAGCAACTGAATTCGACCTGGCTGAAAAGCTAGTGTCGAAAATTCAGGCAAGGTGGCCTGAGCCTCGCCACGTAAACTAAGGTCTGCTTGAGCTGAAAGGGTTTCCTGTGGAGACGCAGAGGCTGACATTGCGTGGGTCAGCGCCCGGGCCTAAGGTGCGTCTGTGGTATCCTAATCCTCAGCGCTTTGTTCCCAGCGGAATGCACAGGTTGCGCTAGAAGGGGCGGATGACGGAGCCGCCGCCTCAATTACGAGCTCGAAGATAAGCCGCTTCCCGCAGAGAACCCCAGTCGCACCCCGGGGCGCTCGCCCGCAGCCAGCACACCGGGAGACGTAGCTTAGGGCATCAACTGATGTCACTGCAGCGCCTCTGACCCGAGGTTCGAGTCCTGACGGCGGCAGCATTATTGACACTAGCTTTTCAGCTAGGTCGAATTCAGTTGCCGTCTGGAGGAGAAGTCTAGCCGCCGGCTGCTCTGATCGGTAGTTTTCCGTGGTTCCTCCGATCAACACCAGGCAATGCCGGAGCAGTACCCTATCAAACGGGCCACGGACCTCGCGCGATCTGTACTTCCTCTTCCTTGTCCTATCCTCTCCCCTTACACACACACTTACACTAACATGCACCACACTACCACGCACACGGGAGACCGGTCGGGAGCTTAGAGCTTGTCCCGGCCGGAGCGGTGCCCCGCTGGTGGGAGAGTCCTGGTTAGGGGGAAACCCCACTAGCCGACGGTAGGTCGGCGTCGGATCTCGCCATCCAGCGGGGGAAGATCACCGCCATGTCCCGAGAAAAAAACATGCACTACACTAACGGGACTAATAACCGAAGCAGTTGACGCGCCCGGAAACACGAAAAAAACAATCAATTAACCACCTTGCCTGACCCTGCGAATTCCACTATGCTCCTTTCGTCTTCTAACAGGGAAAGAAGGTACAACTCGAGCAATGAAACAGGAGATTTGATTTTAGCTCAGAAGCTTTCAGGCTTGAGTATCTTTTACATGCCGTAAATCTTCAACACTACATAGACGGCGTTACATTCCCTTTGAAGGACAGCGTACGAAGGATTTTTTGTGCCCTTAAAAGTCCACAGCTTTGATAGGGTTTGAACTCGCGAACTTGGTTATAACATTACGATACGCTAACTGCTACACCACACTTTGGAAGAACCGAGGCCACCACATGGGAGATGAAAGCAGATAATTAAAGTACTTTCTCATGATTTTCGTGGATATGAACAAGTCGCATTCGAGAGTCTGGATTGTGTCGATTGTAAATCTCCGCAGAACACTTCTCCGTCGTGCTAATAATGTGACAGGTAACATCAGCGACAGATTTACCCTATTTTAGTACATTATGAAATCATGATGTAATGATTGGTATTAATACACGAATGTGATAGATGATACGAGCGAGTATCGTAGACTTCACATTAGTGCATTAATTAGTGCACCCATTACATCGAGTTTGATACGGAACTTTTCTACGACTTGTGGTAACTTTTATAAGTTAAACGTTTACATTGCATCGTTTCGTGGCAGTTGACATGTAGGATTCAGCCGAGGCCATTTAATAGGCAGCTCCCTACCCTACCCTGCGGCAGGCGACTTCGGTTTACCAGTCCACCTGCGAGGGAGTACAATAGTTTTAACTTACTAAAGAAATTGATTTCCATTAACCAAGAGACAACTCATTAAACATTGTTTTCTATGAATAATGAAAATAAAGAAATCGCTCATTGTACAGAACTTTTGTTTAATCTTATTTTCGATTTTCTCTCATTTCTGGAGGTGTCAACTCTAACTTTGATTTACTAGACACTTCAAACTAAAGTATTGGCTCATTTTTAACGACAACCACACGTCTGTTTCATGTAACACAAAATGACTAGCGTTGTAATCTTGACGCCAGTCAAATATTCCAATACTACTACTGTGCTAGCCAAAAAGTATCAAAGTATAAATAGAACCCGGTTTATTTTAAATAATATTCCACGTAAAAATACTACTAATAAAAGGAATTAAAACTGACAAGCATAATATAATATTAAATGAAATTTTAATGTAGACAATCGAACGAAACATTTACTAGAACGATTCTAAATAATTTAAAGTGTCATTACTTGGCGTGTAAACTTCTCTGTGGTTGATCAAGAACCTGTACCATAATGCAATCTGTATCGTAATGAGTATCATTATGTAATGGACTGCTGCCATCAAATGACAGCATTATACAATGGGAGTAGAAAAACAACTATTACGCCTCTATTACAACTACTGATAGTTACGCTTATCAAGCGAGACTTGCCCGTGCCAAGCTAACTAGGCATTTAAGGGTCCCTTACGCTCTCGGGGTAAGTCCCAGTCATACGTTTCACTGTCGCCGTTCGGGTGCCTGCGGTCGCAACCTGTCGCGGACGAGTAAAACTATCCCAAATAAATTTCACTGACGAATCACGAAAACTTAAACTATGTCTGTGTACGTAACTCTGCTGTCTGCACCTTTGTGATAGGGTTAAACACGAGACTCACAATCACGGACGTGTCCAACTGTCATGTAACCCGAGCATGTATGTCTACCCCTTTTTCCTCCTGCATTTAATTCAGCTTACCGACATACAAAAAAGAATAATAGTTTTATGCAAGTCTTGGCGTTTGGCTAAAGAAGGAGAGAAATATTAAAAATAGGAATATGTTTCTCTGCACCGGACTGACATAATAAAAATACTATCTCCTATGGCGGGGTGAAATATATTTTAAATGACGTGTGCGATTTAATAGCATTTATAAATATATTTTGAAAGTTCTACTACAATTACAACTTTGTACAAAGCATACATTTTCGTAAATTGATGTTTTCTCCTCACTTTTCTTTTCTATCCTTCTCAGAACTCTTACGATGCGTGTAACTTCTGAATCGGAAATCCCACTTCCAGAATTAAATGCAAACCCGGAGATAAGAACCGCTTTTAGCGAACGAAAAGCGAGTGGGCGAATGGAAACGAATGTCCACTTACGAAGACCAACTTCGTCCGCTGGGACATTAGCAGTTTGGGAACGCCCTGTCCTACTACCCACCTGTGATCGGATCGAACGCTTGAAATGGGCTCTAGACATACTTTGATTTAGTTTCCATTCGCATTTGTGAAATCCAGTCAATCCACTCGCTCAAATATTTTGATTTGCCCTGATCACTTCAAATCACCTCGTAAACAATTCATTTACATTAATTAAGTGTCTTGCGTCGTGGCATTTTTCAATAGACGGCGAAGAAAAATAGTACCTGAGATAAGCAAAATTGCTTTAATTTAGTATACGCCCGTAGTTAGCGGAACTTACATCACGATTACGACTTTGAGAGCTGATAATTTAATCACGTGCCAGCAGTGGTGAGAAGAGATCAATTGGACAGCGCATATATAAGGTTAGGTGTAAAGAGCTTGCTTTCGATTGCGAGTACCCCATTACTCCACGAATGTATCTTCTGTAATACATTAGTTTTCACTCATCCTACATTTGTTTTAAAGTCTATTCTTAAATATATCTCACTGTCCGGATAAAGAAGTTAGACGAAACATTCATATATGCCTGCCAGATTATTAAGTCTGACAGATTATCTTCTACGATGCTGATAATGATTTCTGATCCAGATGCTGTCCCTTTTAAGACATATTGTCCTGCACGTTGTATCTCTGCAAGTAGTGTCTTTCTGCATCAAACTGTTGTTGATTTCTTATTGTTTCCTGTGAACAGAGTGCATGATTTTACTCTCGCACAGAAGGAATCATTTAATTTTCGCACATAGAGGGGACAACACTGATTTTTATTGGTGATCACAGCTTTATAAACGTTTGAATCCCGATTGACGCTCTCGCTGTAGCATAAAGAAACTTTTCTTCTGGCAGTTCTGGTGAAACTTAGGAGCCAATGCGACGGAGCATTTTGCCACGTTCCCCATTACGTTTTTATAAGCACGGGTGATGTTTTTAGCATGTTCTTCAATAATTATTTGCGTCAGCGAATGCACTTGCGTCAGCAATAAATCAATGTGGTATCATATATTTTATTTTGCTATTTCTCGGCATTCGGACTTCATCTGGGAACCCGTCTCATTCGATCTTCATCGAATTTCGGACTTATGTATCACCCATTTGTCATTCGCTGGCTTCTCTGGTACATGATGAAAGGCGCCAGTTCCCTAGCCTTTTGGCGCGAAACCAGTTATGCTTAACTTTTCTCATTGCGCATTTGTTTTAAAAAACAATATTCAAGAACTACTCTTACACGAGTTCGCCCGGTACATTGCAAAACGTACAATTGTCTCAATAGCCAGTTTATATTGTTAATTTATAATAGATTCAGAAAGAATGTTTGTCAGAAAAGTCAATTGTTTCTGTATTTCTTGTGAAAATTGGATCATGAAACATTAATTGCTTAAAAAATATAGTATATTATGCATGCAAGTCCATAGCCAAAACAACTAGCTTTTATAATCCATATTTTGATGTATTATTAAAAGTAAGTTAAACAATATGTGTACAATATTTCTGCTTTGAAATTACTAAAATTGGTTAAAACATGTATAAACAGTGTCAATTCCATAAAGTTCTATTAATTGACCATGAAAATATAACATTTAATGCAGTGGTAACAGTTTGACGTGGAATCGTCACCCAGATAACCCTGACGTCCCTGACACCCGCTTTGTTGTAACGGGCAGTGAAATATATTTATATATAGTACATTAAGTTATAAACGCCCTGCTACAGTTATTTTGATGATATCGTTTACAGTTATTGAGAAAATTGTGTTTTGAATATATTGCAATTTTTCAACGGACGAATTGCCTGATGCTGTTATTGACGGGTGTGTATATTTTCTTCCATATGGTATCAATAACTCTGAAACTGTTACTATAACACCTTAAAGGATTATTTATAAGGTTGTATTACAATTGAAGGATTTCGTCAATTGTTATTCAATGTTGTTTCGAACCGTCCTTAAAGAATAGCCGCCCACTGTAAATACTGTTTATGCTGAGTTCGAACAATTAGCGTCTCATGTGTGGTACCACTCGGTCAATGAATCGCTAGTCCCCCAATGAATGGATGGTTTGGAAGAAAAGGGAGCAAATAATTCACAAAAGGAAACCATTTAGATGCGGAGTCAAATTCGGGTGTAGAAGTATCACTGGTGGATATACTCTTCAGCTCGAACCCAACCAAGGAGCTGGCGCTTGTAAATATTGTAAAACCAAGGTATGGACTATGGTGTGGTAATGATCTTTGTGAACCAGTCACATCCACATGTCCCAGATCGAATTTTCTTTGAAACCCTGTTTACCAGTGTTGAAGTAATACATGACCTACAGAAAAGAGGGGCATGGGATCAACTATAATGAGAGGAAAGAGAGTCAACATCTGCAGATAAAATTATAAAAGAATGAAGAGGGTATCGTATGAAATTTGTTCCGACTCAGCTTCAAGTTTGCTCATTCAGAATCATTGCAATGACAACAGTGTTTTTACTATAGCCACCAAGTTTGTCACAGTTCAATCATTGCGTTCTGTAGAAAGATTTTCTAGGGAAAAAAGAAAAGAATTAGCGTATCAGAGCCTAAACTATTGCAGTTCTACAAAGCTCATAGGGGAGGCACAGATAGAGCTGAACAAAATGTATCTCTTTATAGTTGTTCCACAAAAGGGAACATTTCATAGACCCTGTAGAGCAAAATACCTGGGATCTTTACAAGCCCAATGATGACGCTGTATAACTGACATTTCGCGATTAAATTGCCACTACAATATGGGAACGTAACAAAAGAGTGACTACTAATAGAGGACACAAGGTTATCGTTTTAATGGAAAATAACGTTGAATTACCAACAGACGAAAAGACACAAAAGATGTAACTGAAATGTCAAAATTGTTCCTAAAAGGGGTCTAAAATGTGATGAACCCCTTTATGTTTTCAACTACAGTAGCTCATCATGTAGTAGTATAAAACAAGTTTATAAGATTCTTTTGTTTATTTATTGCAGTTATTTATATATTGCAGTGATTTTAAATATATTGAGTTTTGAGGTTGTAACAACAAAACTCACTTTTCTTCATGATTATTTGAAAATACCGATGCCCAAACAAGTTACATGTTCCAAGTCTTTGTCTTCACAAAAAGTTGTCCTATTGTCCTGACGTCGTTATTAAAGGACTGAGACTTATAAATACTAACAACAATACAAACACAAAATTGTTTTTACTTTCTTCCTAATGACCTTATTACAGAATACAAATATCATATAATTCAATTTCGAAAACATTAGTCAGGACTATCTGGGTTAAAGTACTGTCATACTGAATGTCGCCAGAGTTAGCGCTGGTACGCGTTTGTCGCCCGCAAATATTTCATTGTACCTCAAGGTCCAAGGACTCGGTTGTCCCAATAATTCAATAATGATTATTACAAAATTATAATTCAATAGAATGAAGACATTTACATTCATTTACCTTCATTTTTACTAAGAAAATAATTAGAATACGAACGATATCAACATCATGTTTGTTATTATACGTTCTTTTAGCGATCTATCAATTTTAACGAGAAATATAATTTATACAATTAAACAGATCAACCCACTAGAGACTATGAAAAGAACGTACGTACGTAGACTATGGAAAGAAACGTTCCGTAAGGAAAATTTTATTAAACCGCTCCACAAACAAATAATGAATAATTTCATGCGGAAAAAAATATATCATCGCCTTCTCTTCCCTTTAGATGAACAAATATCTTATGTTTTATTGGAAAATGCAGTCAAATGGTTAGTGCATTTTTTGGCAATTCTTCTTCTTCCATGATGTCCAGAAGGTTGTACAGAGTCGAAGCGATGAGGAAAGTTCTAGGTATTGTCGAAAACAAAATACGTTTTTCGAATACAAACGACGAAAACGTCAATTTTTGAACAAACGGAGCTGGGGAGCACAATAGAACAGCCCTGTACCGGGCTCGACTCTACTATTGGCTCTAAGTGTGCCCGTCACAACCTTAGGCCGTCAGCCAGCCGCCGGCATTGCATTGCTCTTCGCCGTTGACCTTCATAATCTCCTGAGTCTGAAACAGCGCTTCGAGTTCTGAAAAGCGCACTACGTTTCGATGACATAGACTGTGACGAAATTTTAAATAAAAAAAAAAACTCTTTCTCCAAAAAACTACACTTTTGAGATCGAAACGATAAACGATTATTTATTGCTAGACATCGGATGTTTAGGGAAATGCCTATTTTTTTCTAGAGAACTTATTCAAAGGCTGATAATATATGTCCACGAATCATGACAAATGATGACATTTGACGGAATTTTTTAATGCTTATTTTTGCTTATTTTATCATAAATGCCTATTTTTTTGCATAAATACCTTTTTTAGGACTTTTTGCCTTTTATTTAGTATATTTATATACAATGCTAAGATATCGGAAAATCGGCGATGACCATTCATTACGAAACCTTCAATTCACGTCTTGAAATTTAAAATTACGAGAGAATTCCTGAAAGAACACCAACTGTTTTTTCTCCATTTCCCTATTTCATAAATACTAGCCATGATCTGAGAACATGGACGATTGACAATACACCGAGGGAATCGAAATTTTAAGTGGAAATAAATATAAATTCCCAGAAGGTTTCAGTGGTGCTAGAGTTGGACTGTTGAAATATATGCCAGTCACATCGTTTAGATATCCTTCTCCGCATTCAAATTGATTTTGTCTCCCAGTCGTCGCAAATTTGAAATTGTGATCCTTGAAAAGTTATGGTAATATGTAAATATTACTGGTTAATGGAAACTATAAAGAATAAAATGTAGAAGAGTTGTAAATATGTAAATCTAGTTTTACATTAAAATATACGAACTGGTTTTGTGCATTTAAGTTTACAAAATAATATAGACAAAAATTACAATTTCTCCTTTTTATTGTGTATGTAACTTATGACAGTGCCATTTTTCTCCTTATTCTTGACTTTTTCAATGCCTTTTTAGGCGCCTAAAAGACGATTTTTTTGTGCCTAAACATCCGATGTCTATTTATTGCTATTACAGTAAGGTGCGTGGTTTCACAATCTGAAATGACTCATCTTGCATATCAGTGTCGATGGATACTTCAGACATTGCCTTGCCAACAGTTCGGTGGCACGCTAGTCAACACCATGATGCAAGGGTGGGCGCCATCGCCTCGTGCTATTGTCGCATCTTCGGAGGCATGCACGCGCACGTCCTCCGTGACGGAGCACCGCACGGCGCGAGCATCCCGAAGAAGGTGCGACGCACGTGATCTGCAAAGGGGAAACCTCCACGAGGTGGGCGTTAAAATTGGCAGTGCACTGGAACGATTGCGCCGGGCGAAAACACGGAGAAAGGGACGGGTGAAGAATTGCTTGATTGTGACGGGAATCGTAACGCACGACGAAAGCTGTCAACGTGATCCGGATGCTGATACTTTCGTACTTCTGAGAGGTAGATTTGAAATAGATTGTAAAATGCCATATTTATACATTTCTACCTCCTTGTATGCAATATTTCTATCGTATTTTTCGTATTCGTTTCTATCGTATCTTTAAATTTAATTTGTTTCAAATATTCGAAACTGTAAAAAGGAAAGCAATTAATACTTGCACTATATTTTTAAAAAAATTGAACATTGCTTTTTGTTTTGGTAATGTATATATGTGACAGTTGGGTAGGCCGTGGTAGCTCAGTGCATCAACTGATGTCACTGCAGCGCCTCTGACCGAGAGGTCCTAGGGTTTCACTCCCGATAGCGGCAGGATTTTCGACACTTTTTTTCAGCTATGTCGAATTCAGTGGCTGTTTGGAGGAGAATTCTAGCGGACGGCTGCTCTGATCGGTAGTTTTCCGTGGTTTCTCCAATCAACACCAAGCGAATGCCGGAGCAGTATCCTACAAAACGGGCCACGGACCGCGCGCGATCTTTTCTTCCTCTTCCTTGTCCTATCCTCTCTCTTTACACACACATTTACACTAACATGCACTACGCTACCACGTATTCCGGCAGACCGGTCGGGATCTTTGAGCTTGTCCCTGCTCGGTGGCGCCCTGCTGGTGGGAGAGTCCTGGTTAGGGGGAAACCCCACCAGCCGACGGTAGGTCGGCGCCAGATCTCGCCATCCCGCGGGGGAATATCACCACCATCGTCCGAGATAAAACATGCAATACACTAACGGGACTAATGACCAAAGCAGTTGACGCTCCCTGAAACGCGAAAAGCAGCACAGGAACGAGAAGCACTCCGCGCTGAGCTAGCGACCCGTTCACATCGTGCTCCGCGCAGCTCAGAACGTTACAACGTGCATCAGTGCAGTAGCAGTGAATTAAAGTTTGTGTATCAAACAGTTATTTATACGCCACAAGTGCAGTGAACCGTTTTAAAGTCGTGCTATTGATTTTCCATCATTAATAGCAGCTATCAACCACCAAGCCCTGACCTAGGTCAGAGCATAGCGGGAGCCATGGCGCTCCTGTACAACCCAGCCGAAATGGAAGTCGCCTACGACCAACTCGGGGATCAACACATCCTCGCAGATTCATCAGGCAGCTCCTTCAACCACATCATTGCATCCAGCCAGGACCTGCAGGCAATTAACCCCGATCAAGGAAACGGTATCCCAGCCGCCGACCCAACACAAGGATTCACAAAGGTCAGTCATACCAACGCGGCCAGCGGCCTGCCTAACGGCCAAGCAAGCCACGACCCCGCTATCATGAACGGCAGTGAAAAGACCAGTATCAGTGCAAAAAGAGGCCATGGTGACAGTACCCCCCCAGGCAACAATGAACATCCTCCTAAAAAACCAGCCAACAGTGATAATAGTGTGTATGCAGTGCCCGTTGGTAATAGATCTGCTCCCTTGGAAAACCTAAAAGACCCTGACTCCAGATTTAATTACATAAACTCTACTCCAATTCAAGATGAAAATGTCAAGATCCCACCAATTTATGTGAATAATATAACAAATATATCCGAATTCAATAGAGAAATAAAAAACAACATCTCTAACCAATTCACCTGGAACATAGTAAACAACCGAATAAAGTTAATGTTCAAAACAATAACTGACTTTAGGAACACAACTAAACATCTGTTAAATACCAAAAGAAATTTCCACACTTATAAAGACCCCGCAAATAAAAAATTCTCCATAGTTTTCAAAAATGTCCATCAATCATTATCACTACAGGAAATCTACGAGGACGTCAAAGAGAAGTACCCCTCGCTTATCAGTGTTACTAGACTCCAAAAAAACAACATACCAATCCCAGTTGTAGCGGCCGAGTTCAACGGCCAGCAGAGCATTGACATAGTACTACAAATAACTGAAATTTGCAATTTAAAAGTGAAAGCAGAAAAAAGACGAAGAATCAAAGGACCAATACAATGCCTAAGGTGTCTAGACTTCGGTCATACTCGCAACAATTGTAACCACAAATTAGCCTGTATCTACTGCTCAGAAGACCACTATTCGGTAAATTGTCCAAATAAAATGCAAACCCCTTTCTGTAAGAACTGCAACGGCTCACATCGTGCAGACATTCGCTCTGACGAATGCCCGTTCTATAAAAAACTAACAGAACCCCACCCCCCAAACGGAGCTCACGGTGGAGACCTACGCTCAGTAAAAAACGGTACGCACAGCAGAAATGTAGAACCCCCGCCCAAAAATCCACCAACAACCAACCCCAGAACCAGATCCAACAATAACACTTCACCTCGCGTATCTTCTAACAATTTCCCATTCCTCCCACCCACCAATGGCATCCCTAATTTCACTTTCGACCCAACAGCAACCTACAACACTAATCCACCTTATCAACCCAACCAAAACCCTCCAGTAGTAAATAATAGAAACCCCAAAAATTTTTATAATAATAATAATAATAATAATAATAATAATAATAATAATAATAATAATTATAATAATAGTGATAATATTAATTATATTAATAACAATAATGCATTCATATACTCTCTAATCAACTCCATTACAACTCATATCGTCAACATTATCAACTCAATCATCCCAGAAATAATCAGTAACATTCAAACCTCATTGTCATCTTACTTTAACAGCAGTCATGGCCCTGCAGCACCGTAACAAACTAAATTTGCTAAATTGGAATGCCAACGGCATCAAAAATAAGAAAACTGAATTATCGTACTTCCTAAAAGCCAATGATATAAAATTAGCATGCATTACTGAAACACACTTAAAACCAAACGAAACATTTAATTTACCCGGATATAATAATCATAGATCAGACAGAACAAACTCTAATGGAGGCGGTGTTATAATACTCATAGAAAAATCAGTACCATACATTCAAACCAACTTACCCCTTACCCCTGGAATCGAAACAGTAGCCATCAAATTTCCACTAGACAATAGAATAACAACCCTCATTGTAGCCTACAAACCTCCTGAAATCAAAATTCACAGCACCAATATACGATCACTATTCCAACAAAACACGCCTACAATAGTTGTTGGCGACCTCAATGCCAAAAACGTTAACTGGGGCTGCAGAACCTCCAACACCGCAGGCCGACAACTGAGTAAAATAATAACAGATCTAAAATTGCAAATAATCCCTCCCCCCGAACCAACCCACTACCCCCATGACCATAACAAATTCCCGGATATATTGGATATTGCAATCACCAACACACAAGTCCAATTTCACAGTTCTCCAATATTCGAATTAGATTCAGATCATCTTCCTGTCATCATTTCAACCCAACAAATTCCCCCCCCCCTCACAACCCCACCCACACTTTAAACACACACATTAATTGGAAAACGTTTAAAAAATAATTACTAATAAAACACCTCAATTTAAAATATTAAATACCCCACTGGAAATCGAACAAGCAATCTCATACTTAAATAATATAATAATTAACACAGTAATATCCCTGCAAGACAACAAGCCTCCCCATATCACTAAAACATCAAACACAAAACTACCTGAGTCCATTCTAAACTTAATCAAAACTAAAAATAAAACCAGAAGACTTTGGAGTGTAACAAAATCGCCTCACATTAAAAAAGAACTCAACTTACTAACTACACTTACTAAAAGAGCAATAATAGATTTTAACCACTCAACTTATGACAATTTAATACAATCATTGAGCACATCAAACAATTCACTTTGGCAGTTCACCAAAAATATCCTAAAAAAGAAAACAACCATACCACCTCTAAACACACCATCAGGTAAAAAATATTCACCAATAGAGAAAGCAGAAGCCTTGGCTGATTACTTTGAGCAATCGTTCACTCCTAACAGTACTCCAACACATTCAGCTCACATGGAAATAACACAAGTAGCATCAGCACCCAATTATAATATTCCACATAGAATAAAATACAGTTCCCAAATGAAATTAAGCACATCATCAAAAATCTCCCTCTTAAAAAAGCTCCTGGCCACGATAAAATAAGCAATATTATATTAAAAAACTTGCCTAACCCCACAATAGCCTACATCAATAATATATATAATTCAATTCTTAGAACAGGATACTATCCAATAATATGGAAAAATTCGAACATAATCCCCGTACCCAAACCCCATAAAAATCATAACCATGCCGAAAGCTATAGACCAATCAGTCTCCTCCCGTCACTATCAAAGATCCTAGAAAAAATAATACTAAAAAGATTTAATAAACACCTAAACATAACACAGACCATACCGAAACACCAATTTGGCTTCACCAATAAATTATCCACCTCACACCAACTACTTAGAATATCCGAACACATCCATACTGCCTTCCAGAACAAACAACACACTATAGCCACCTTTCTAGATATCTCACAGGCGTTCGACAGAGTTTGGCACCCAGGCCTAATATATAAGCTAAAAACCATAGGAACTCCAAATTACCTACTACAAATCATTAAAAATTTTATAGCAGACAGAACATTTACAGTAACAATAGAAAAGCACGTTTCCAATCCCCGCAAAATAAAAGCAGGACTTCCCAAAGGATCCCCCCTCTCACCCACCCTTTTCAACCTATACACATTCGATTTACCTACCTCACCATACACACATATCGCACAATTTGCTGACGATACTGCCATATTCATGTCCAACCATTCATTAAATCAAATCTGTAATAAAATTCAACTGCATTTAAAAAGCGTAGAAGATTGGTCCTTAAAATGGAAAATCAAGCTCAACCCATCCAAATCAACAGCCAAAATATTCTCTCTTAGAACATTCGCCACCCCCACTCCACTCCAAGTTAATAACAATGTAATCCCCTGGACACCATACAACCAAACCGTTAAATATTTAGGTCTAAAATTCGATACAATATTAACCTGGAAAACACACATAGCAACGAAAATTCAACAGGCAAAAATTAAATTAATACAGCTAAAGCCATTACTAAATCACAAAAGCAAACTCTCCTTAAACAATGCCATAACCCTTTATAAAACAATAATCAGACCTCTAATGTTGTATGCCTGCCCCATTTGGACAAACGCCTCACAGACAAACATAAATCAAATCCAGATAATCCAAAATAAATATTTAAGATTAGGCACCCACGCCCCATGGTTCATTTCTAATGATCAACTCCATAGAGAACTACAACTACCATCCATCAACCACCACATAGCTCATCTCTCGAACAACTTCTATTCAAATATATCCTCCATACACCAAATAGCCCATTACAACCTAGCCACTCTGAACGATTTTCCGACCCGAATCCGTAATAGACACCCGATACATGCCTTCCTAAAAATATTCACAGATGTACACTAAGCGTAGGTACTCAATGAGCATCCTACACCTGAGTAGTAGATACATTAGACATAGTTTTAGATTAGTTTAGTTATAAGCCACACAAAAAACATGTGAAAGAGTGTGAAAATACTGAACCATGTAACCACCAATAGAACAATAAACATAATTAAAAAAAAAAAAAAAAAAAGAACGAGGAGCCTCGCGGCGAGTCGGGGTATAACGTGAATCAGAGGGCTGCAGGCACAGAGCAGGCTCAGAGTGGCTGACAGTGTGATTTGGAGAGCGAGAGCCGGAGTGCAGTTGTACTGGGTTACGAGTGATTAAAAGTGTGAAGTGGTGAGACGCCTGGTTAATTTCACTGACAAAACCGTGATTTTAGCGGATTAATTTAGACTTCTACTGGTATATCGGTAACTACTTTTAAACACGACTATATTTTTCCTGGATATACGATACACTGAGATGAAAAACGTTGTGGAATACCTCCTAATATCGTATCGGAATCTCCTTTTGCCCGACAAGTTGAGATAGATTCAAAAAGTCCCTGCAGAAATATGCTGCAAAATGCAGAAATATTTATCCTTGCTAACTCTATAGCCGTCCGTAAATGCGAAAGTATTGCCGGAGCAGGAAAATATGCATGATCTGACCTTTCGAATATTTCCATTAAATGTTCGATGTGACTCATGTCGCGCGATCTGGATGGCCAAATCATTCTCTCGGATTGTCCATATTGGACTTTAAACCAATCGCGAACAATTGTGACCCGGTGATATGACGTAAAGTCATCCATAAAAATTCCATCGTTGTGAGAACATGAAGTCCACGAATGGCTGCAAATGGTCTCCAAATAGCAGAACACAATCATTGCCAGTCAATGATCGAATCAGTTGGACAACATGACTCAGTTCATTCCATGTAAAAATGTTCATTCCATGTGATCCCGCTGGTGGGAGATACCTGGTTGAGGAAATCCCCCGAACCGAGATGAAGATCGGCGCCGGATTTCACCATCCAACGGGCATGATTATCGCATTCTCCTGAGCAAAGCAATGCACTACGCTTACGGGACTAATGACCTTAACATTTGGCGCACCTGGAATCACTAATCAATCAATCAAATGTTAACGGTCTCGAAGTGCACAGATATATTGTGCAAACTCTGTTCTGGGTGCTGTTTGAAATTATTCTACGGCATATTGAAGTAAAAGCGAGGAAAATGAAAGGAATTGCTGATAGTTTATATTTCCATTCAATGTAATTGTATCAGGTTATTCCATTCTGTTCTTGTTATAGGATCAAAAACTAATTAGTATTTATGTGCTTACTTTTGTTCAAAGGTGTTATTGGGATGGAGGACTGATTATGCATTGTTTTCTCTTACGATTACTCATATGATTTCAGAAATTGATGATAAATACCATTTTTTTCATTCACATTCATATCATATTCTTGACGAGGATCTGAAATAAAAAACGTCTTAAGTATATAACTTTTTATTTGTATTGTATTTTTATATAGATTTCAATGTATAAGATTTTAGAAACCTACTTTGTATATAATGTTCGTGTTCATTTCTTGCTTTTGACAGCATCTAATGCTTTTATTTAAAGTTAATTCCTCAAGAGTATTTCGTCCTCATCATACCTTGTTATTCTCATGATCAATAAAACAAGTACATAGCATGTATCTTTAATATTTATTTATGCAATGGTAATCATCATTAGGTATTTTACTAATATTTGTAATTGGTTTCCATAAATTTTTAATTATAAAATGTAATATAAATATTAATATTAAAATAAAGAAATTTAATCAAATTGTCTGTTTTGTATCGCCTCTACAAACTTTTGGTTGCAGGAAGTGCGCTTTGGTTGAGTATTTGGCAGCATTGCACACGTACACCTTCAGTGTATGAGTTTTCCATTTTTTTTTATTTAACACCTTTATTTATTTTAGATAGATTAGTTCGTTTAATATAATCACTTTATGGTTTTTTTTTAGAATAATGCTAGTTAAAATATCTAAGCTAACCTATACATTGAAGAGGATACTCTAGGGCAGAATCTCGGGGTTATAAATCAAGGTTGACTAAGATTTTGAGAAAGGCTTCAAATGCAAATCTATTTTTTCCCCCGGTGGGGGTAGGAGTTTTTGCTAGTTTGTAATGGGATGCTGCTGGTATGTCTGTTAGGTTTACGTAGTTGTTTGTTAGTTATTATTGCATTGATGATAAATTTGGAATGAAGTTTTTTATTACTTATGAACCAGGGGCATTTGTAATTAATCTTAAAACAATATTTTGAATTACTTGGCATTTGTGGGGGATGCGTTTGCCCATATTAGGCATGTATAAATGATTAGTGGTCTAATCATAGTTTTGTTTATCGTTGTACAGTTTGTGTAGGACAGCGATTTGTGTTTGTTGATTAGTGGCCGGAGTTGGAATAATTTATTTCTTACTTCTTTAATTTTAAATTCTATGTGAGTTTTCCAAATTAGTTTTGTGTCCAGGTGAAGTTCTATGGGTCCTGAAGTCCTATGAGCTGTATGGGTTGTGAGGGTGGGGTCCAGGTGATGGGGGATTGAGTTTTCCAGCGCGAGGAACGCGAGCGGAAGTCGTGAATCTCCGCGTTCTCGCGATAACTAACGACCCAGAGGGCAAGGCTATCTCTCCGTAGCGCCACGCATTTCCACAAAGACGCAGCGTTATTAAGATTCACTTGTGCTTTATTCGCCAATTACTTTGCGGAGGGGAAATCGCCAATTACCATAACGCTTCTCCTCGGATCGGAACGGATTTATAGAACGCAGCTGTATAAGGTTAACGAAGATCATGACCGAGACATAAATTGATTAAAGTAACACGATAATGAAGGTTAGATGAAGATAGTCCGGAGGAAGGATTTCCAGGTCATTCCGTTAAACAAATTTGAAATATAATTGACCCGAAGAAGGATCGCGCGAGATGGCTTTAAGTGCCCACTTTGTGCGGAGATTGCGAGGAGATGACTGTCGTTAAGTGAATATACAGGAGAAGCGGGGACCACGGGACGGAACCCGCGGGGGGGGGGGCCCGCGGGTCAGCGACCCCGCGCTCTATCGGTCGCTGGATCGCGCGCGTATCCTGCGACGTTCGCCGCGCTTTGCGCGTCTTCCGGGCCGCCATGTCGTGGCCGGCCGCGTGTCCACTGTTTTTGCCAGGCTCAGCCTTGCCTTGCCTTGCCCTCCCGATAAGGTCGCGGGCCGACGGCTGCGATCTGGTGGGGGCGTGTTCGGTTTGCTCGAGTGAAGAAAGCGGGAGCGGTAGCTCAGTGCATCAACTGATGTCACTGCAGCGCCTCTGACTGGGAGGTCATAGGTTCCAGTCCTGACGGCGGCAGGATTTTTGATACTAGCTTTTCAGCTAGGTCTAATTCAGTCGCTGTCTGGAGGAGAATTCTAGCGGCCGGCTGCTCTGATCGGTAGTTTTCCGTGGTTTCTCCGATCAGCTCCAGGCGAGCAGTACCCTAGAAAACGGGCCACGGACCGCGCGCGATCCTTCCTTCCTCTTCCTTGTCCTATCCTCTCCCCTTACACAAACACACATACACACTTACACTAGCATGGACTACACTACCACATATTACGGGACACCGGTCAGGAGCTTAGAGCTTGTCCCGGCAGGAGCGATGCCCTACTGGTGGGAGAGTCCTGATTAGGGGGAAACCCCGCTAGCCGACGATAGGTCGGCGCCGGATCTCGCCATCCAGCGGCAGAAGGTCACCACCTTCCCCCGAGAAAAAGAACATGCATTACACGTATGGGACTAATGACTTAAGCTTTTGACGCACTCGGAATCACCAACCAATCCAGTGAAGAAACAGCGACAGCCATACGAGTCAGGATAGCTTGGAGAAGGTAAAGAGGGTGGCGGACTTCTTGGAAGTTGGTTTTCGGATTAGTAGTTGGCGATGGATAGGAAAATTGCTCGAGAAAGCTGACATAAGTGATTTTGTCGGAAGTTGAAAGAGTTGACCATGTAATAAGTAGCTAGTTACAAATACAACGTCTATTAAAACACACCAGTTTGTTACATTACAGTAAATGTAATAAGATAAATTGTTTGTCACTGCTCTGTAGTTCGTCGTCTGCGATGACGCAATTGGTGCACCTCAGCACGTGCACGGAGGTATTTGTAGTAGACAAGTGTGACATTGATAAACTAAAGTATAGTAAATTATTGCCGTGACTCAGAATGTTACTACCAAGACATAATTCATTTTCTAAATACTATTAAAACTTTAATGATTAATTAATCGTTCATATTGTTCTTTAACTTTTTGCAAAATTTGGAATCTAATTATAATATGTTTGAATGCTGCTGAGAACTGCTGGCAGTCAAGGAATTGTCGATTTATATTTTTGCGCTGAAGGCTGTTGGAGCCTCCCAAATTCGCATTAGTTTCATACCAGGATCGACTTTACTCACCGTAGAAAGAACACCTTGGCTCTCATCACGCTCATTTCAGTGCTCATTAATGGCGATCTATCAGGCTGGCAGCCCGATAGGTCGGCTCACGGCGCCCCAGAGGAAAACCTCTTCAGTTAAGTCTGGATAGGGTCACCAGTTTTCTAGTCTGGCACGGGAGTCGAATTGAATATCGCGCCGGAAAAATGCTCTGCTAAATATTTATAAGTATCGGGCAAGCCACGTTAAAACCAAGAGCCCGAGTGGGGGCTATCAGGGTCGAAACTTGGACGATACGGAGCCCCCAACTATCTCCTCTCTGTGCACTACACTAACGACATGAGTACCGCCGGAGTTAAGAGATTGCCGAACGCGGTGATTTCAGATTCCCTTTAGGACTTCTACATGTGATTTGCAGCCGAGACCATGCTCCTATTCACGGCCGGCGAATTGAGGCCCTTGGTCACGTGGGCCAGCCCGTGCAACCAGGAGCTTGGCACCGCCTACTCACTGCACCCACTTTGACACTTGAGTTACGCCGAGAAACTAGTTAGATGAACCGGGTGAATGTCTAGTCTCCACCAAAATCATGGCCTCGGGAACCAAAGGTTCCCCCTGCGGGGAATCAAACGAATTTCTGCCAATTCGTTTGCGCCACCCGGCCTGTAGACGTCAGCGGCGACTCAGCCCAATTTTCTTCCATGATGAGGCTGACGCGCCGCCTCTATCACGTGATGACCTTGGCATCATCGTTTGTAGAGCTTACGACCATCGTCCCCTATATTATTTCATGAGTATACATACCTTTTGCGGCACTCACACGCAACCTATCTTTATAAAGGAGGTCTCTAAAGAAAGAGAATTTCATGGAGACATGACGAATTGCACTTTGTTTTTAAAAATATAATGGATTTGTTTAAAAAACGTGGCTGGTCAGCTACATTGTTAAAAAATTCCTAACGAGGCGTTCTAGGGCCTTGAAACCTAAAATTTTGAGACCAAAGGCCTCAAAGAAACTATTCTCACACCGTAATCTACAGGATAAGATATTTTTAGACATTCTGTTAAATTTTTGTCGGTTCGGTGCTTATCGATACTACCAATACCATCTAGACATGGAGGAATGCAGAATATATTCCTTCATGGCCTACATTTCAGACCTTGGTGCTGGTAGTCTTCTTTGTGACGTCACGCTTAGAAGGATTAAATTAATCTATTTTATACTATGTATGCTTTCTTTGTACACCGTGGTTTGCGCAGACTGACGTTCATTTGCATAATTATTAATTCAAGATTTGCTCCCGCACCAACAACTAGAAGTACTATTAACAGCTGCATGATACAGATGAAGATTGTTTCTTATGCATATAGTGTAACCTTTCATTTAACGTTCTGACGTGGTCTAGAGGTGCTGTGTACCTAATTGTGGAAGGAACTATGATAGAAATGGACCTCATGTGCCCAAGTTTCAGTTTTACTATACTCTAAGCAAAAATAGGGCGGGGATCAACATGCGAGAGTTCTCGCACGGGTACGCTAGTTTGCCACAAAGAGGATCGAACAACTTCTTGCAAGAAGATTACGTCTTTCAATAACGTACAGTGACACGTAATTTATTTGTGATATCGAACATACCATGTAATTTATTTATCATGTATTTATTTGTAACGTTTATTTGTCGCGTAATTTATTTGTCAAGTATTTATTAAATAATTGAAGCACTGGTTTGTATTGAAGTTTTTATTCAGGTAAACAAAATAAGAGTCTACTAGACCGGAATGCAAATTAAGCAAGTATAAAGCACAGTCGTTACTTGATCATTTAACAGATGTGTTTGCACAGTACGCGGTGAAAACATAATAAATCCCAAAGAGTAAAGTGCATGTATTTCAAATTTCCAGACCCATAAACCACAACACAGACCAACTAGTAGTGATACAAAATATTAGTTACGGTTATGGAAGATTTCTGCCTTACTTGCAGTTCAACGGTACTTCAACCACTCCTAAAGAAACAAAGCACGAAAAAATACATATATTTTTACTTTCTCACACTTACGTACTTAGTAAAGAGAAAGAATTGTAATGCTGTGACGGAAATCGGCGAATTTTCGTCAGAAAAACTCCTATTGTCGGGGCCTGGTTACGAACAAGTGGATAAATCTTGATCCTATGTGTAGCAATGTCCATACTTTAACACAATGTATTGTCAGATTCCACATGTTGTGGGTCCTTAATCCCTAAAATTGAATTGACGGCAAAACGTCTGTCTGTCCGTTTGTTCGTACGTCCGCCCGTCTGGGAACAACTCTAAACTTGGTTTTTGCAACGTGTCAGCTGGGAAAATTATCTTCAAGATGGAATACGGCACGACTTTTTGCGTCATTCTTGGTCTGCCGCAAGATGTCACATGATCGCGACCGTATCAAGCACTGCTGCAGATCAAGCGACTCCAATGGCACGACGGAGAAAGACGCGAAAAGCCGCGCCATATTCCATCTTGAAGATAATACCCTCAGCTACCACGTTACGAAAACCCAAGTATAGCGCCCAAACCGTTCAAATTTTCTTCAAATTAAACTACTAAATGAAGCGAGGTCCCACAGACGTTTTAACTCAAATCGCTGGATTCAGGGTTCCGATTTCCGACAATTACCCCACGAGATCCTCTCAAAATAACTTTCTTAATTACATTTCGTAGAAACATGACATTTAAGAATCTACATGGCTTTAAGTGAACGCCACCTTGGAAATCTTACCTATGCTACAGAGGAGACGATTTATACTGTTGTAAATAACTAAATAAATCGATATCCCACTGAGAATTGAGAAATTGATATACCTCGATGGATTTAGGCTCTACGAGTTTGAAACGATTTTTTTTAGGCTACTTTACATGAAACTCCATTATTTTCTTTATTTTCTCAGAAAATGATTTCAAATGAAACGAGATCCCACCGGATTTTGAGAAAGTAGGACTTTTTTCCAGTTTTCAATTTGAAAATTTTCCATAGTATTTATTTTTTATTTAATTTTGAAATTCAAAAATTAGAAAAAATCTATCTTCTCCTTTAATGACCAAAACAAAGTAAAACAACGTCATTTATTAAATATTCTCAATCTTCCTACACATACACCCACACATCCTCCCACTCGCTCACCTATCATTTGCCAGTTAGTTTCCAAAGCCGCGCAGAGCACAAAATGGTCCTTGCAAGGATTTATGTTTAACAGGCATGTTACGTGGGTCAGTGTTCTAGTTATATTTTATTTTATTTTACTGTATTATTTCATTTTATCATTATCTGAATTTAATTTATTCTTCTAGTTGTATAATTTTTATGTTTTCCTTTATACTATATCTGATAGGGTAATGAGATAAAGCATGTATGTGGGGCTGTAAGATCTGAATGTAGAGTAAATATGTTTTTATTGTGGAAGATTACCTCTTTTTACTTATTTACATTTACTCAAATATGTTAAAATTACATGCTCTTACACTACGCTACACCATTGTTACTCAATCGCATTTCCCACCAATGCTGGCGTTTGCACAGCTGCCTCGGGTTACTTGCCTGACTGGTGGCGGACTCTGTGGATTTCTCTCCATTAAAAGTAAATTGGGTCACACACGAGCTCAAAGCATCATCCATCACACATCAAGATGAGTGACCTCATGAATTAGAAGCTACTATAAGCAAATGTAACGTCTTTCTGCAATTTTCCTCTGTCGGAAGTATCTTCTTTACATGATTATTAATAGACATCGTAATTAAGAGATTCAAGTTTTTCTAGTGTTTTAGATTCCTGGAATATAAACATGTATCTTGTTAACAGCTACTTTGCTTTTTATAATTGGTTTAAGCGTTTATTAGTGTTACTTAATAGCGTTTCCTACACCACATTTTAAATGAGTTTAAGAGATCTTGTCTTACCACGATTCGTCAGCTAGCCATTTAGCAGTTGGTTTTCTACTTTAATGGCATGAACCATCCTTTATCCACTGATAGCATCGTATGCGGATACACGTTACATTCAAAGCTGTGTTGGTAGAAAAATCCCGTGTAATCTGTTCTGAAGACTACGTAGCAAATGTTGAAATACAAACACCCGAACCAGTTCCGCCGGTTTCATGATGCAGGAAATTTGTGTAGGTAAACTTTACTACAAAATTATATTGCTTTTTTTAAAAATCTATAATTATTTTAGCTACATACAGAGCTATATTTAGTGGTATTTAAGTAGCGCTCATTTAATTAACATCATGACGCTTAGAAGAGCGACAACCACGCCAAGAGGCAATGGAATTTCAGTTCATTAAAATAATGTTGAACATAAATTGATGGCATACACTAAAAAAGAATCCGTAAGTAAATATTAAAATAGAAGATATCTACAAATTCCTCTTATCGTCAGTTTAACGACTGAAAATAGCTGTGCTGAGAACAGTTTGTTCTATAAAATCGAAATAATATGTTTTGTTATTTATCAAATTTGTATTGTATGTTTTTTAAATATTAATACAATATTTTGAATTTAATTATTATTGGAACAGGTACATGTATTTTTCACATTAAACAGGAAATTAACAATATCGGGAGGCATACCGCTTTCTTTTGAAACAAACCTGACTGCTCTACAAAACGTGTTACAAAGATTCCCAATTGTCTTTTTTTCATATTTTAATTTTCCACATTTTCTGGTTATGTAATTGACATGTTGAATATTCATCTATGCCGTGTAACTGACTCCAGGAAAGTCGGATATGCATTTGTTTAACAAGATACTTTATATTTCTTACTATTCATATTAGACTTTGTGATTTATGTTATGATATATCTTTAAAGTGTTAATTCTTTAGTGTATATTTTAAGTAAACAATTCGAATGTATTCAGCATTATTGCTCTCGGTAGTTACTTGAACGAAGAGGGGAGAAGAGTAATTACGTGAGTTCCCTGCTTACTCGTGCATTGAGATCTCTGCTTCCATTAAATAGCTTAGCCCTACAAAATCGTCGAAAATGTTGCCCATGATAGGCGACTGTAAAAACTAGGCCAGATAGCTCATTTTTTATGTTAAATCCTCTTCGGTTTCGACTTTACTTTCACGCTACTGCTTATGCACTATAGAAAAGTATGCTGCTGGAAAAAACGGCGAATTTTCGACACAAAAACTCTTATTGCTGAGCCCTGATAACGAATGTGGATAAATAGTGCCCCTCATTTTATTCATGTTTGTAAAAGTTAGAAATGACTACAGTTCGAAGTGGCTATCGAAATCACCACAGGTATGTACTACAGGCGCTTCGTTGGTTGAATTTGGTTGGTTAAATTTGACGTTTTCAAGGTATAACTGAGATTTTAGTATGGCAGAAATTACTATATTTCAATGTCACGTATCTATTTCCAATGATGCAATAAAGTATGTGCTGTTGTAGCTTCTCTAGTTTCTTTTTGGAGTCAGGTTGGGCTGTTTCTCTCCCTAAGTTTCGCTTCCACTCTTCTCTCGTCCGAACCTTTTCTCTACGGTGGTCTCGATACCTACCAACGGAAGCTTCAGAAAATATTTAAGAGGGGACATTTAAAAGAATTGAGGAAAACAATTTGAAATTGCAATAATTTTCTATATTTGCAATCTATACTTTAATTTTAAATATATATTTTAATCTACAAGTATGAAAATAAAGTATCTAAACAAAATTCTTAAAAATTATTATACTAACATTACTTTTCTTGATAGAAGTAGTTTTTTAAATTTTTATTTAATATGTTGGAGACATTTCAACCATATTTTAAAAGAATTTTTTGTCAGTAATACTATAAAATCCAATCTGTTGTTCGTTTGCCGATGCACAGAATTAATTATTCAGAAACGAAACTATGTAATTTTCAAATGTTCCTAACCGCGTTTTGTTGGTACATTCATTCACAATATTCAAGTACGTGTAGTAAAATATTGGGTTAAGAATTCTGAAGCTCAACAAAGTGTGTAGATTGTACTTTCCCGTTTGAAACACACAGTTTTCTTTCTTTTTGGACGGTAAACAAATAAAACAAAATTAAGAAATCAAACAAATCAAATAATCAACCGCATCAAACAAATCAACCGAATCAACCGAATCAACCGAATCAAACGAATCAAACGAATCAAACGAATCAAACGAATCAAACGAATCAAACGAATCAAACGAATCAAACGAATCAAACGAATCAAACGAATCAAACGAATCAAACGAATCAAACGAATCAAACGAATCAAACGAATCAAACGAATCAAACGAATCGAACGAATCGAACGAATCGAACAAATCGGACAAATCGGACAAATCGGATCAATCGAACGAATGGAACGAATCAAATGAATCATGTAAATTGTATAAATCAAAAAAATCAAATATATCAAATAATTCGCAAATCGTATGTGTATGCGACTGTGGACGAACGACACGACCCCCACGGTCTGCCCTTGGCGTCTATCACGCTTTTCCCAGTCATCTCGCCGAGCGGCGAGGTCTGCGCGCGCGCCGGCGCGGCGCGTGGGGGTCAGCGCGGGCGCGCGGGTCGCCCTGCGCCGGGCGCTCGTGAGAGCCTCTGGCGCCGATGCGGCGATCGCAAAGAGGGCACGAGCGCCAGGGCGAAGGGGTGCGGCGCGGCGCGGCCGGAGAGGGCGGCGCTGTGTGCGCACGACGCGACGACGGAGTCGGGGAATCCCCGGCGCCCGCGGCGGTCCCGCGCCGGAAACGAGGTGCGAAATACGGCGCAGCTGCGCGCTTTCCTGCCAAACGATCCCCGAGAGAAGCCGTGTTATGACTATATTTTTGCCTGAAGATGGTGAAGATTCGAAGGGAGTTGATTTTACCTGGACTAGTGTTATTCTGACTCTTAGCTGGCATCAGCGAATTGAAAAGGGTCAAACTAACAGTTCTGAATTGGTGGTTGTTAGGTCGTTACTTTCATGGGTGAAAAGATCAGGACTATCTTTTGTGTCGATCATTGTTTCAATAGGATCTCATCAAAATTGTTTTAACGTTTTTGTAGTTAATTATACTCAGATCTGGGTACAGTTTGGAAGGTAGCCCGATCATTCAAGGGACTTGAACACACTGGTGTTTTTATAGTCGTACAATACGAGATTCACATTTGAATTCGATCTCATAAGGTACACATATTTCGGATTTTGTTCGTGATTTTGTTCTTAATTATGTTGAATTCGGAGCTCTCGTTAGGAAGATAAAACAGGAGGGTCCTGCGTTTCTCTGTGCATAACCGATCATCATATTGCTGTAAAAATTGCTGTCATAATCAACCTATGTCTCAAAAGAATTAAAATCAGCTGAACCATCTAAAAGTAATTGGTCCGCAAATATAATTATTTAAATTAGGCATTAGACTTTGGCACATTAATTTCTTCGAGTCTTTTTTTCTTTTTACTTGTATCTTGTATCTTATCTACAAATCTCAAAATGTGTACACACTATTTATTAAGTATTTCGTCATCAAAATTCAATATTTAATCAATGAATTTTTTTAAACCAATCACAATGTTTAATTTTTATAGGAGTTGTATGTGTTATCTCGCCCATACAATCATGAACTGAGTACTAAATTAATTTATTTTAATATATAAATATATCTATAAGAGATAATTACCATTATGTTCGTGGCAATGAACATAATAGAGAGTTTTTCCGAGTCGTTGATTTGAAAGACGTAACAAGACATTTCTGTGGAGAACTGTACTGCACATGCGCCGGCATCAAATGGCGAGATTTCGATTGTCGGGTCCCGACATCCTTAAGGCAGGAACTTAATGGCTAGTGTTTTTTAGTTAATTAAAGTATGTCAGAACTAAACTAACATAATTGTTAAGTATTTCGAGGTTATGCATATATTGAGGCTTCTTTTATTTCTTATAGGGGTCTATCATACGTTTAACTATCTTGAAATGCTTATAAAATCAAAAACGACTCAGATATACATAGATGTTCAATAAAAGCTTTTAGATCCTGTTAGAGGTATTCAGTTCCAATTAGTTCCTAGTTTTAACGTAAGTTTTCGATAGTACGACATGCAAAAACTCACTTTTTTTAAGATACCTTAATTTATTTTGACGATACCGGGAGCGGTAGCTCAGTGCATCAACTGATGTCACTGCAGCGCCTCTGACCGGGAGGTCCTAGGTTCGAGTCCTGACGGCGGCAGGATTTTCGTCCCTTTATTCAGCTACGTCGAATTCAGTGGCTGTCTGGAGGAGAATTCTAGCGGCCGGCTGCTCTGATCGGTAGTTTTCCGTGGTTTCTCCGATCAACACTAGGCGAATGCCTGAGCAGTACCCTATCAAACGGGCCACGGCCGCGCGCGATCTTTCCTTCCACTTCCTTGTCCTATCCTCTCCCCTTACACACTCACGTACACTAACATGCACTACACTACCACATATTCCGGGAGACCGGTCGGGAGCTTAGAGCTTGTCGCGACTGGGCGGTGCCCCGCTGGTGGGAGAGTCCTGGTTAGGGGGAAACCCACTAGCCGACGGTAGGTCGGCGCCGGATCTCGCCATCCAGCGGGGGAAGATCACCGCCATCTCCCGAGAAAAGAACATGCACTTCACTAACGGGACTAATGACCAAAGCAGTTGACACGCCCGGAAACACGAAAAAATCAATCAATCAATATATTAACGATACTGTTTACGTATTACGACAATGGATTTCCCGTCTTGCAAACCCTCTCTATTATTCGATTCCGTTACCTCCGCATCCGAGTTCCCACACGACCGTGTTGACCGCGTGTTTTGGTGGGCGGCCGCGCTGTTGAGTCGGCGCCGGTTGGTGCGGCGCCCGGGGCCGCTCTGCCCCGCGCCGCGGTTGCACAAGGCCCCGGGAGCGGGCGCTCACTTCCGTATGTGGCGTGGGTGTTTGCCTTCGCCTTGGAGGGCGTCCAGGCTCGGCGGCGTAAACATGGCGCCTGTCCAGAAGGCGCACGCTGCAATGGCGCGCTCCTTCTCGCAGGAGGGGGATGAGGAGGATGAGCAGCCTCCTGTGACCCACAGGCAGGGGCAACACGGCTTGTGGATGTGTTTAGTTTAGCGCTCGCCTGGGAATTCGTGATGGAAGAGTTTGAATGATGCTTGAGATATCGAAACTCATTTTCTAGAAGACATGATTCTTCAATCCTTTTTCCTTTATAAAAAGAAATACATGCTTACAATATTAAGACTTCAATGTGTATCACTGTAAATACAGAAATAGCGTGTGCACAAATGAAAAAAAAAGCAATTGGTATCGTTCGTTTCTAGAGAAATGTATTGAATTTCAACCCACGCATCTATTAGAAATTTTCTGCAATGGAATATTTAACCCCTCAGCTTATAGGAGAGAGCTTACAATGATGAAGTAGTAATGAAGAGAAATTTTGTTGTGAAATATTGCCTGAAATTGCGAGTTAAAATCCATATTTTTTGTGACAAATGGTGGCAAAAAGCTTATTATAAATATTTTTACATTTAAAAATAAGCAATTCATGAGTCAAAAATTAAAGATATCGTATTTTTTCGTAACATGTGGTACGGGAAGAAAGATTTCAAAGTAATTCTCGTAATATATAATTTCATAAAAACTTAAAAAACGTGTTAATCAAAGCTATTTCATTGATTTACAATATTTATTTGTCAATAAAGACTACATTATTATTACCAATGTTGATTTCATTTGTAAGCGTATAGAGTGTAAAACACAAAAATATTTGTAATTAATCAGATAGAGAATTGCCTACTTTATGAAGGCCCTCCACTAACAAGAAGAGAGATCCAGAGAGCAGTGGTTTACTGAGGAAACCACCTTTCGTTCCTCCGGCGCCGTAGTGGCTTGTGATTCGCGACTTTGCCTGACAGTGACTTGTAAATAATATAAGAGTTGTGTTTAAATGAAAAGTAAACAAATAAAAACGAAAGCCATAAAAAAACTATAGACTTCTAGCTTCAATAAAGTTTTATACAAGTTTAGTTGTGTCAAAATACATTCAATATTTTACTTAAGTTAGGCATTACATAGCTGTTGTTCGATACTTATGAACATCCTTTCTGTTGAGAAATGCAAGGCAGATCCACAAAGCTGTTTGCCCTAAAAATCTAATAAATTATCACCTTCTCAGGGCTATTGTGGAGACGAGACACCTGCTAGCGCAAAACGGGGTTCCCATACCGTTCTCCCGACCCCTTCAGTTGCTTATCCTTCCCCGTGTAAGCTGTAGAGCTGTTCATTCGTTGAGTAGTTCACGATCACGCATATTTTATGTGGCTGGGTACTGAAGCGTCTGGGATTTGTAATGCACAAATTTAGTAATAGTTCTCGACAGACATCTTTGAGATTCACGTTTACCCCATATTCTTACACGAATACTCATTCCGTTTACATCACATTTATGTGTTCAACATTAGTTGTTCTTGATGATGTTAACAATGATAATTAGGTCGCAGAGAAAAGATATTACTCTTGAAGCATCAAACCTACAACAGGGTCACCAATGATTGTCATAAATTTGCTTTAAAACAAATATACAATGTGGATGAACTGGATTTTGATAGCTCTTTAACACGTAATATTTTAAATAATTTATGTAATTGGCATATAAACACAATCACCGCCTTAAATCTTCACGCATGCGTTCTCCATATTGGTCTTGTATAGTGTGCAGCTCGCTAAGAATCTTATTGCCATTTCGGTATTTCTACCACCTGAGAAGAACGGTAAACTATAACTGGGAAGAAAGAAGACAGCACTAGCGTAGGAAGCTCGTGACACCAGTACAAATACTAGAAATCCAGAGAGAGAAACATCAAAAAAATTGAAATGTGGGGAGAGCATTAGAAGGAGAAACCAAGAGACCGGTCCGGACACTGAAACGTATGGAGGAAAGGGAGAGAGTTGAGGAGGTGAGTGCTGTAACGCAACGAGAATCGGCGAAGACGACAGAGCCGACCAGCTACAGGACAGAGAAGCAAGCGAGGGCAAGAGGAGAAATAGGTGCCGGATTAAGAACCTGAAGATGAAAGGTGACGTCAAGAAAACAGTCAATCGGTGGAACGGAAGAGCAGGCGAAGTCGTCGGGCAGAGAAACTAGGGCATTCGATGGAAGGTGAAGTCGAGAAAAGAGTCAATCGGTGGAACGGAAGAGCAGGCGAGGCTAACGGGCAAAGAAATCGTGACAGGCAACGGAAAATGAAGTCGAGAAAAGTCAATCGGCGTCAATCGTAAACAAAAGGCGTGGACAACGGGTAGAGAAACAGGCGCAAGCGACGGAAGGTGAAGTCAAGAAAAGAGCCGATCTGCGGAAGGGAGAAAGGGAGTGAATCGGAGGATCTGCGGGAGCGACAGCACAGAGCTGCCGAGTGTGGCGCGGGGCTATCCTTCATCTCCACCGCTCGCCGGCGACGGCACCGGCGACTGCGGGAGCTTGTTGGGCTTCCGTGCGGAGGCGGCGGCTACGCGCTATCCGCTGAACGCCCCGTTGAATTGTGACGGCGACCTGTGCTAGAAAATCTGCTTGTCACCGTGTCTCCGCTTTGCTTATTGATATGCAAAGCTCTGTTTGTTATTCATGTAACGGTTTGGAGGGACCGGCTTTTATGCATAGGCAATGCTCTAACTGGACTTCCAATGGACTATTAAGATTTTACCTGATTGAATTTTCATGTCCATCGTGAGAAGATGCGTCCTTTTATGCTGTCTACGGATTTCCAAATTCATGTAATATGCTTCTAAGATCTTCCGACATAAGGTCTGTACAAATTGTGTCGGTAGATGTAAAACGGAGCCGACACAAAATGTACGTCGATTGACAAGTGAAAGCCGGTGTATAAATGAATAGTGATGAATCACACGGAGTGTGGGGTTGTGCGCCGTGGCACGGGTTCAGGGCGGAGTAGGATGGACCGGGTGAGCCGCGCGGTGTCATTCGGTGGGGCTGAGTGTCTCCGTTTCCAGCACAGCCGCGTGACTGTCCCGGTGACCCTGTCGTGACTGCGTGGCGGGCGGAGAAGTCGGCGTGGGAACGCAATGGTTCTCTGAGATCTGAGTGCGTTTCTGGGATGGAAATCTTCGTTGCAGCGGTTCCTGCAGGAAGCCAAATCATGAGATGTAGAATGAAGAGCAAATTTGCCCAACTCATGATTTTTCTTCTATATTCGTTTTCGTCTATATTTAATGTAGACTCACATAAACTGTTTATCAAAGCCTAGTAAAGAAATGGTTGTGGACGATATGATCTCGTTGGAGACGTTGATTTGGTTCTGACCTTTTGTAAAAGTCCTTTATCATTTAAGGAGTAGTTAAATGAGATGATTGCAAAATTTTGGGTTTTTTCGTTTTAAAATGCGTGTAAAACAGGAAACTAAATATAAACAGCGTGGAATTTTCATTTTCTTTTATCAGGTCGGAATATTTAAGTTTCATAAACATGAATATGTAATTATAAATGAATACGGTATAAAACAGAACCCAGTATATTCTTGTCAAGGCCGTCTGCAAAATAGGGTATAAATCTGAAAAAAGAACGCTTGCATGTTCTCACGCTCTTGTTCCCGAGAGTAAGGAAAACTAGAAAGGATATTTTTATGGCAGACACTTGAAAATAATCTCCATTTTAAACATCTTTCGAAAATAGCCATAATTAGATCGGCAGCAGCCGTTCCTGGCTTTCAGACAAGTCACTTAATACCGCGGTAGTCCCTGTCGGTCTCTTATAACGTATAGAGTTAATGACGCGATATTAACGACGTGATGATTATATGCTTTCAAGTGGAGAAGGCAATTCGCCACAACGCGGGGCTCTCTCATGTTTCTCGAGCGGCGCGGGCGGGGGCGGAGGCGGCGGCGGCGGTGGCGGCCGCCCGCTGCGTCGAAAAGCCCCCTGCGTGAATCGATAAGCGACGTCCCGCAGGGTCAATCAGGCAACGGTAATTACCCGTGCAAGGTCAAATTGGCAGGAAGTAATTCGTGCTCTGTTTAAACACCCCATTATCATAATTCCTCGAGGACCGCCGTGCCGCGTAGGGTCTGGGCGAAGGCGGTGAGGCGCGACGGCGGCGGCGGCGGCGGGTAGGAGGCGGTGGCGGATCAGAAGACGGAGGGGGCGGAGGCGGAGGCGGCGGCGATGGAGGCGGATGAGGAGGACGAGGATGCGGCGGCGGAGGAGAAAACGGAGGCGGAGAAGACGGCGGAGGCGGCGGAGGCGGCGGAGGCGGCGGAGGCGGCGGAGGCGGCGGAGGCGGTGAAGAGGGCGGAGGCGGCGGAGAAGACGGCGGAGGCGGAGAAGACGGCGGAGGCGATGGAGGCGGTGAAGACGGCGGAGGCAGCGGAGGAGAAGATGGCGGAGGCGGAGAAGACGAGGTCGCGGAAGCGGCGGAGGTGGAGCCGGCGGTGGTGGCGGTGGCGGTAGCGGTGACAGTGACACTGGCAGTGGCAGTGACGGTGGTGGTGGCGGTGGCGCTGGCAGTAGCAGTAGTGGTGGCGGTGGTAATAGCAGGGGCACTGGCGATGGCGGTGGCGGTGGCGGTAGTGGTGGCGGTGGCGGTGGCAGTAGCAGTCGCGGTGGTGGTGGCGGTGGCGGTGGCGGTGGCAATGGCGGCGGCGGGGGCCGGCCGCGCGTCGCGTCGCTCGCTCGGAAGGTTTTTTGCGAAACGGCGGGAAGTGCTAATTGGAAGAGAGGCGGAGGTCGCAGGAGGCGGGGGCGGTGGGGGCGGAGCCGGCGACGTGGGTGGCGGTGCGCCGGCCCTCCAGCGCAGAGCGGGCTTCGCAACCCCGCGGAGATCAGTGGCAGGATTCCTCGGAAGCATTCCCTACAACTTTGACAGCCACTCGCGAAGCGCTCACCAAGCGAACTAAGGTGGTTCGTATTACATTCAAGATTCTACTGGAAATTTTACATACGTGACAATACTACAATGTAAAACTAATGCATTATTTTATTGCTGTTTTGAAGTAAAAAACGAGTAACAGTTCGCGAAGAGAAAGGGTTATATATTGATTTTAAGTATTTCTAAACTGCCTTCTGTTTAGTTACGTCTCACATGTTATGCTTATGTAAGTTCATGACGTTTTCTACAAATTGCTGCAAGGTTAATTGCCTTCCAAAATGTGTGTTTTTGCAGTGATGTACAAATTTGAATGCATATTTCCTCTCTTCTTCGACGAATGTCTATACATTATTAATTAATACAAACAGTACCACTTTAAATTTTAGACATTAAGATGTAATTTATTACAGTATTTTGTGATTACATTGTAGTTGATTGCATTGAAGTTTGATCCCTAGTTTAAGCACGTTGTAGGTTTTTAATCAACTATGTAATTGAGCATTTCTTTGATATAAACTGCAACTGGTGCTGTTTATATCAAATATCCAGGGACTCACATTACCACTTCTAGTTTGATACGATTATTTACTAACGCCCCTTTTAGGCATTAAAAGCCTTTTACAGCTTACGTTTCCTGATTCATGGCGAAATGAAATTGTTGCTTCTACATATTTCACACACAAAAATTACACCTTATTTATTTATTTAATTTTTTTATTTATTTTATTTTACGTGAAAAAAAATTAAAACTGCGTATGACGTGCTATGGGTAGAAGTGAATTCTCTGCACATTTTCAAAATTCTGTAATCCCTACACTAAGTCATATACTACATGAATTTTGAATTTAAAAAAGCTCCCCTGTAATAAAATCTATTTTCAAGGATAAATAAGCAATAAATTTTGGGCTCTTATGCATGATGTCCTTTGTCAAGGAATAATACTTCCTGCCGCAACAATATGGAAACGATAATTTGAATAACTATATTTCCCACTGAATTCTAGAATACATGCTCAGATAATGAAGTTACATGTACGTCCAGAAGCAAAACAAGCGGCCATCTCAGCATTTGCTCAATGGATCAGGGAAACTGGGCGAAAAACCTGATCGAGATGGGGGTCATTGACCCGGAAGCTGTAGTACAATAGTTGTTACAGGTTGTTTATACTCATTTATACAGTCCAAATGGTAAATAATGCATTAAGTATCACTGTTAATATTAATGTTACTTTCCTTGTGATGCTCAGTATAGTCTCTAATTGTATAGAAACATGCAGCAGAAACGATTTCACTTTGGATTTAAACTTTTCTATCGAATTTAATCGTTCAATGTCATCTGGCAAAGTGTTGTAAAATAATGTACATGTATTGTATGTGAATGTTTTGTAATGAGCTGTTGATAGTGTGACCTGATGAATATGATTTCTACGTCGAGTGTTATAGTAATATATTCGGCATTTTCTGAAAATATATTCCCGCCATTAAGCAAGTCATTTTTGACAGAAACCACTGATTCGTAAATCAACAGACAAGGTAATGGTAAAATTCCTAGATTAATGAAGAAAGGCTTACAAGAATCACGTGGGTGGGATTTGGTTATTATTCGTACAATTCTTTTTTGTAATCTAAAATCTGGGAGCTATAAGATGTATTTCCCCAGAATATTATGACATATCTCAGGCGGGAATGAACATTTGCGAAATATACACAACGAGCAGTATGAAGGCTGACTGAATATGCAAGAATTCTGAACGCGTAGCATAATGAACTTCATTTTGTGTTCAATTCATTTAAATGAGCGTTTCATTTAAGGTTTGACTGAATACTATAAAATATTCCACAATACTATAAAACTACATAAACACCATGACTAAAAGAGGTCGCTGCAAGGCACATAGCTCTTTTAGAAAAGTCTTGACATATTTAAGTAGATGTTACAACTACTTGGAAGATGTTTGGAACATAGCTATTTTAACTGTGTATTGGTGTCGATTTAAATAATATTTAGATGTCGAAACCTTCGCTTTAAAAATGTTCATAATAGTTTCTGTGACTTTGCAAGACTTCAGTATTAATCTGTCGGTCTGGTACAACTTATACCAATGCCTATACATGCAATGTAGACACTGTTTTAATGTATTCTTTTGCATTTGTTCTCTGAGCGCCTCAGAAATTGTATTGTATGTAATATTTCTTTTCATGTCTTACATCAACTAATTTCTGTTCTGATTTTGTCATGTCTGACTAATATCCCATCTTATTTTACAAACAAGATTACATACATAATTTGAAGAAGATTTTTCGCCCATTTTTCAGAGAAGGTTTTTCGCTGCCTTTTCTTATTTCGACTAAACAACAAAAACCCTTTTCTTAACTTGCAATGGAGCGAAGATGTTCAGTGAATGGAACCATGAGTTAGCGAGTCCAGTGACTTTTTGTTTCAAGTTGATCGTTCAAGTACTGCACTTCCAGATCCTTTGTTGGCCAACACGTTTTCGAGAAATTCCAATCCCCTCTCACAAGACGCCGAACTTTAAATTTTGGTTCCTGTCATTGGCACATTCTCGGAAACCCTCCTCACAATGCGAAAAGCCTGGAAATATATTTCGAAGAACGAGCCTCCAATTTAGAGAAATTTGTCCATCTGTTACTTTCCCTTAACGAGGCGTTCTTTATCCTCCGTATTTGTGCCTTGTTCTCGCAGCGAAGCAGAGTGCGGGGGGTGGGGCAGGGGGGGGTATGAGAAGCGGCACGGTGCGAGCAAGGCGTGCCCGCACAAATTACGCCGCCCCATTGTGTAGCGACGTCGTAAATGACCGACTTTTCACTGGTGCGCCGCCGATTACAGCCGGAATCCTCTGCTGCCTTCGCCACATTGTATATTGTTTCCGATGACTTACAGACGTATTAAAGTTCCGGATAACATCTCCGGATTTCTCTTCCGAGCGCGCGTCATAATTTCCCGAACGGAATCCACTTCGGAGAGTGTCTCCACAAAGCGTCGGAGTAACGTTCGGGCTAGTCGCAAGGTCACGTATGGGGGAGACACCTCGTAACGAACACAAGGTTGTCGCTCGGGAGATTTACGCGGTGCGGCCGGCTAATGACGCCGCCTTTGTCCCGTGGGCGGCGAGGGTGTGGCAGGAAGAGGTCGCTGGAAGGCGTGATGGGGGGGGGGCCGGGCGGGGGCGGGCCGGTGTGTGCCCGAGCAACACCGACGGTGGGTGGCTCTCCAGGGTGGTGGATGGCTTATGAGGGTGGTGGGTGGCACGGCGAGGGCGGTAGGTGGCACGGCATAGGAGGGTGGCAGAGCGAGGGCAGTAGGTGGTACAACAGGGGCGGTGAGTGGCACAGCGCGTGCGGTGGGTGGCACAGCGAAGGCGGTGGGTGGGACGGTGAGGGCGGTGGGTGGCACGACGAGGGCGACGGGTGGCACGGCATAGGCGGGGTGCAGGGCGAGGGCGGCGGGTGGTACAGCAGGGTCAGTGAGTGGCACAGCGCGGGCGGTGGATGACACGGCGAGGGCGGAGGTGGCACGGCGTTAGGGGAATGGCAGGCCGTGATGCGGCAGGGGCGGTGAGTGGCACAGCGCGGGTGGTGGGCGACACGGCAATGGCAGTGGGTGGAAGGGCGTGAGCGGGGGGGGGCAGGACGAGAGGCGAGTTGAGGGTGAAGTAGAGCGACGTGCGAGGCAATGGGCTGGGTTTATACGAGTTTTGAGAAGGGAGGTAGTGACTAGATGGTAAGCGGCAGGCAGTAGGCGGGGGGGGGGACGGGCGGCGGGCGGCGGGCGTGGGGCGGGGGGGGGGGCTGTGGGAAGCGAGCGGCGGGCGGCGGGCGGCGGGCGGCGGGCGGCGGGCGGCGGGCTGTGGGAAGCGAGCGGTGGGTAAAAGGCTTTAGTGGAGGACGGGGAATAGTCGTTCGCCGGCGACCGCACTGTAGAGCAGGGCAACCGGAAATTAGTCTAAACGAAGCGCCAGGAATATTGCTTTGTGTCAGGCCCCGTTCAGAAGTACACATAATATTTGGACCAGCACTGTCATGGAAACAAACCAGTTCGTCTCGCCGATCCATCTTCTGTGACCCAGGTTTCCTCCTAGTCATATTTTGGGTCAGTCAACCCAGTGTAAAATTGACATTTTTTATTGATTTGGGAAGAATTATACATTGTCTGTATTATACATTGTTTCATTGAAATGTAATCTACTAGATAATATTTTAAGAGAATTATTTTGAATATTTTAAGAGTATATAATTTTTCTGTTCACAATGTTTCGTTACCCAAGTAACGTTCATTACGCTTACGTGAAGCTTCCCTTTCCTTTGAAACAGAGTTATTTCGTTTTCATTACCTTTATGGTCGTGTCTGTATCTAATCATCAGTTAAATTAAATATTAAAAAATATATTAATTATACTTGGTTGATAGTATTATCGATCTTATTGTGATGAAATTAAATTTAATAGAGCGGAGTGTAAATACTTGGATTTCAAAATTTGTAGATACTTGTCAATTAAAGCTAACTTGGTAATAACTTTAGTTTCTTTTTATCAGGGGTTACTGGGAAGGACTCAGCAGAGAAAGTTTTCTGAGAAACGACTGCAACTCTACGACACTGTATTACGCAAAGCACTGCAGCTGTTGCAGTGAGTCGATAAACAACTTCACCTCACTCATCAGCTTTCATTCCGGGAGTTTTCTCTTGAAATCGACGACAGACAGCATTTTCAGGTTTTGTGAACATTTGTTTGCACAAATTCATTTTAATGTATACCTGTAATTTAATAGATAATAGGCAAAAATTGAAAATATTTTTATAGAAAAGAATTTAACAATGAACTTAGTAGGTTGCAAAAATAACGTTTAGGTTTGTAAATGAGGTAAGAGATAAGTTTCGACAAATTATAACATTTAATATATTTTTGTCATATTCTAATCTTTTTCAAAGCATTGTTTTCGAAATTCATTATTTGTCAATGCTTCAGCTTAGTTTTTGTATTACTTTCGGGCAAATATGTGTAATAATATTGCATTTGTTTTTGTTTCAATAATCAGGGGTTTAGAGTGAAGTTGCAAAATTTATCTTTCTTTCTTCTATTCTCCCAGCCAATAGAGATTCTAATTTATTTTAATTCACAACTACCTTGAGTTTAAATGTACATTTTTATTTATATTTTCCACAAATAAGTATTTCTATTTGAAGAATATATTTATATTTATTATATATTTATATTAATCATAAAACACTAATGATTATCATCTGTTAATATTATTATCTTTAATTATGTCAATCGATGACAAGTATCTTTTCTTGTAGTTTTGAGTTCCATTTCTCACCGTATGATCTATGATCCATTAAGACGTGTGGGTCCAGAGAGAGTTAGAGACTTATCTACACTACTTCATTATTCCTTCAAAGATGTGAAGATTGAGGTTAACCAATGGTATGGACTGATACATAGAAGAGACATTCATCTCTTCTGTGTCCGTTTGGAACTTCGAAACCGTGATAAATGTACCTTATTCATCACATGCTGTCGATACGCAAGTTTTGACGATGATATGTGAGAATCACTACGCTGCACATGAAGTAAAGATAATTAAATCATCCCCATCTCGTGTCAAAGTATCTGGAGTCGTTCATCATGTGATGAGCGCCACAGCCTCCTGGACCTTCACATCCTCCATGCTCTCAGCGCTCGAGGCATGAGGTTTTTACAGAGCTACCTCTAAAGGCCCGTCACCACGGTGGCATTATGGCACGGTTTTTCGCGTCGTTCTCAGTCGTGTCGCTAGAGTCGCTTCATCTGCAACACTGCTTGATAGTCGCGAGCGTGCCACACCTAGCGGCACGACAGAGAAAGACGCGAAAAAACATGCCATAATGACACCATGGTGACGGGCCTTGAGGAGCTTTCAGAGGTAGCTCTGTAAAAAGCGCAGTATAGATGGTGCCAGACCTCACAAGCTAAGGCGCGTTGTATTCGCAGAATGAAATTGTGGTTTACGTCCAGATCTAGCCATATTATTTAAAATAACGTCCAGATCTAGCCAATATTATTTAAATAAGGAAGGATTTTATTTATAAAATTCCAATTTTGCTTAATCTTCAATACTTTTAATAGAATACTACGTATTCTGTAAAAGTTTGTGTGAATGAAATGAATAAATGCTACAAAGTCATATACAAATTATTAATGAAAGAATTTACTTTTGTTTCTGATTCAGAAGAAATGATCTGCAGATTTATTTACCAATAAGAATATTTTTTGTTAATGTAAGAGATTAGAATTATTAACTTTTCTAAGAATTTATTAAATCGTTTATTCTTGTAATTGAATAACTTTTTCCCCTCTAAATTATTCAAATTGTTTTGAATTGGATAATTCGTTCACAATTTTTTCGCTCTTATCAGGCTTTATACTCATACAGGTATGTCTAAAAGTATTTTATTACTGTAAATACTTAAAAACCTTCAAGAAAATTTATGATACTACTACTACAGTTGTATTAAAATATTTTTATGACTAATTGTCAATTTAAATTATCATTTGAAGGCGTTAAGCTTACTTTTTTGAGATCATGCTTGAACAAATATTTCACAAAACTCATCGTATCGATTGATTGATTATTTCCTTTTCTGGGCGCGTCAACGTCGATAGTCGTTCGTCTTGAAAATGTAACGCCAGGTCGTTTCAGCCGCTGTCTCGAGGAGAACTCTAGCGTCCGACTTATCTGATCGATAGTTCTGCGTTGTTACTCCGATCAATACCAAGCGAATGTCGGAGCAGTAATTTGATAAGTGGGCCACTGACCGGGTGTGATCCCTGACTCCTCCTCTCCTCTTAAATATACACACGTGTTTCGGGACATGCGCGAATATGCTTATAAACATTTATCAATGAGTATGCACTAATCGGGAGCTTTGAACTTCTTCCAGCTGGGGAGATACGTGCAATGGACGTGTAGGACGGCACCAGATGTCACGATTAGGAAGGGATGGATATCGCCATCTCCTGGAGAGTAACGCAGTTACAGAACTAATTACCAGTAGCGTACTCGTGCGATACCTCTCGCATGTTAATCCACGCCCTCCTCCCTATTTGTCCTTTTCCATATTAAGCCTGTAATTTTTTCTGCTAGATCCCGTAATCCCCCGTCATTTATTCTGTATGTCTCCTTGTAATTTATAACTATACAATACACCCTTGTCAATACAAACTATTTTTATTTGTCGTTATTACCGCGCAGAGAGGTACACCCATGTAATTCAATCGCGTAGAATATCAAGTAATTACTTTAACTGTGGGTGGTGTAGAATCCAGAAGCGTCGGACCAGCAAAAATGTAATAGAATGTTCAAGGTCTCATCCTGTACGTTACGATGTGAGGAACGTTTCTTTCTGACCTTTGGTCTCAAAAGTTTAGTTTTTAAGAGCTTAGAACGAGTTATTTAACAATATAGATTCAAAAATACGGCTGAGTGTTGCGGGTCACATTTGACATGAATATATATATATATATATATATATATATATATATATATATATATATATATATATAATAAATCCCTCATAATTTTAAAGTCAATGTGAAATTCTCTTTCTTTAGAGACCTCATTTATAAAGATTGGTTGTATGTGAGAGCCACAAAAGTATGTTTACTACTAAAATAATAAAGGCGACGATAGTAGCTTACGCGCCCACAAACACTAAATAATCAACCAATAAATCAGTTTCATGGGCAAGACGTGACGCTCGGCCGATGAGAACGTCTTTTAGCCCTGAGGAGGGCGCGCAGTGTCGCAACGGGGGCGGCGCGGGGCGGCACGGGGTGGCGACACAGCGCGTCGACGCCGCCGGAGCCCCATCCATCACCGCAGAGGCGCGCGGGCGCCGCGCGGCCCCGCAATTAAAGCGCCATTAAACGGCTTGTTACCGAGCATTGACGCCGCTCACGCATGGCGCGAGACATCGGAGGCGGATGGTGCATTGCGAAAGCGCCTCCCAAATTTCCCTAGAAGGGAAACTCGGTAAACCGGTGGACTATAAGTGTAATAACGAAGTCGTATCATTACTGAACGAAAGACGGCTCAAATCCATACGACCATCCATAAGATGAGAGTATGTGTACCTATGGAGCGTAAACATGGGAATTGAACAAAAGGGATCAAAACAGGTTGATAGCCCTTGAAATTTATTACAGGAGAAAAATTTGCCCGAGTCTAGGTTGGCACACATCTGGAACGAAAGAATATGAAGATTGTGGACGTAAGTGGATAATAAACGGCTCATTTATTATGGACATCTCCAACGCTTGGGCAAATATGACCAAACATGGTATGGGTGTGGCACCTCCAGGACAGAAAAGGCATGAAGCCTCTCTCTCTCTCTCTCTCTCTCTCTCTCTCTATATATATATATATATATATATATATATATATATATATATATATATATATATATATATGGAACAATAAGAAGAACCAAAAGAAAAACCGATTGAGTCTCTTGCTTATCATCTTCAATCTATGGGGTGAATTCGCCAACAACAACAACAACAATAATAATAATAATAATAATAATAATAATAATAATAATAATAATAATAATAATAATTATTATTATTATTATTATTATTATTATTTCTATACACTCTATTTCAGTCAGTCGTATTCGCATATTTTTCAAATAAGTCGAAACTGTGATATCATACAGATACGAGTACACACAGGTATGATTTTACTGAAAAACGCCATTAAAAAAAGAGTGCTTAGTGTGGAAATCAGTCATTTTGAAAAGATCCTTCTCATTTATCTTTGTGGGATACGGTCGAGGTGTGAGCATACTATTGATGAGACGCGTTTTGAGAGTTCATAGGATACTCACAAGATACAGGCTAAAGCCATTGCAAGAGAAGGTATAAAATGTTCCGAAAAGACGAAGGAAGACAGGCAAGAGTCGTCGATTAAGAAAAGTGAATATATAAACAAGACGATGACATAATAAGTCGTTCTTTTCACTATTTTTCAGCGATAACTTGGAGCAATGGCCTAGATGTTGAATATCAATACTAGGAGTTTGTATAGTGCAAGAACTGAAGAAAGCACGGTCGAATTCATCAGCTGTCTGGAGGAGAATTCTATCGGCCGGCTGCTCATATCGGTCGTTTTCTGTGTTTTCTCTGATCAATATCAGGAAAATTCTTAACATATAGACCACGGGCCACGCGCGATCTTTCCTTCCCCTTCCTTGTCCTATCTTCACCCCTTACTTACACACACATACACTTCCATGCACTACAATACTCCTCATGTCGAGAATCCACTTGGGAGCCTTGAGATTGTCCCGATTGAGGCAATGCCCCACTGATGGGCGATACCTGGTTGTGGGAAATTCCGCGTAGGTTGTCACCGCCGGTCGTCATCGGATCTCGCCATCCCGCGGGGGAAGATCACCGCTAACTCCCTCGATAAGAACATACACTATACTTACGAGAATAATACCTTCAGCAGTGGATTCTATTAGAATGTTACAATTCTATTTTTGCCTCAGCCGGGAATCAAACTCGGGATTACACCACGGAAAGCTAGAAGTAGTAGTAATTTTTGACACTACTTTTATTATTTTAATATTTTGTATGTTTTTGAATTTTTAATTTAGCTAGTTTGTATAACTAAAGTTCTATATTTCAGTATTAGTAAGGGTTGCTCGTGCTTATGAAATGAAATGAATTCCTCCGGCAGAGCGCTCGCCCGCTGTGCTTGTCCGCCCGCGCATGCGCAGTGCAGCGCCGTGCTCGCCGCGCCCCCCGCGGCAGCGTCCGCGATCGCGTGCGCCCGCCTGCAGTGGCACCTGCCATCGACAAGCTAAGCATTGCCTGCCATCGCCCGGCAACACACCGCCGGCCGCGCTGGCTTTCTTGCGCACGCACGCAATCCCGTCTGGCAATGCGGTAGAGCCTACCCTTGCGCTCGCCGTCACGGACCGATTTCACGTCATGTTAATGGACTGGTTTTATTCACTTGATAACTATGTACAGTCGACTCCGGTTATAGTGAACTCGGATATAGTGAACCCTCGCTTATAGTGAATGTAAGTCACTGGGCCCGTTTCACTTCCATTACAAATAAGCGTAAGAAGATTCGGTTATAATGAACCTGAACCTCGGCTGTAGTGAACGTACAAAATACAACGTCCTGGAAGTTAATTTTGGATGTTATTAGGCGAATAAAAGGGACGGTTCCAACTAAGGAAGAAGCATTGAAAAGTTTCAAGACTGCATTACGATACTTAGAAACAGAGGACAATGCAGAACAATGGAGAGAGAACGAACTCTGGCTCGAGAAGGATCTAGAGGAATTATAAATAAAAATGTACGAAGCAAATATTTGAAAATAATTGATTTTTTAAGGTCAAATGAAGATACTTAAATTTTCAGTTCATGTCGTTAATGAATTTTGCTGTATCTCTATATTAATAAAATCAATCATTGTCGTGAAATTCTATTTAATTTTGACATCATCGGAAATATGAACAAAACATGTGAGTCCCCAGAAGTTCACTATAACCAGAGTCGACTGTACTGTAGCATTGTTTTATGGGGTGATATTATTTCGTGCAGATTAGCTCTCCAGAATAGAGTCACGCTGACTGTTGTTTCTGTCAGCGCCGTAGCATTTTCGAAATAAATTAATAAAATAAGGGTAGAGTGAACAGCTGATCTGTCGAATGGATTTTGGGAATATCGTCCAACCTTATGGTAGTTATGAAGGAGGTTTCTTCTATGCGTATTCTGAAGAAATCATTAATTTTTATTTTATTTATCGTATGGTATCTTTTGTGAGACCATTGACTGTAGTTTCTCATCCATGTATTCGACCTAGACCCAACCGGGAGAGGTGGCTCAGGGCATCAACTGATGTCAATGCAGTGTCTCTGACCGGAATTTGGAGGTTCGAGTGTCGACAGTGGCAGGATTTTCGACACTAGCTAAGATAACTGGATCGATTCCAGTCGCAATCTGCAGGTGAATTCTAGCGCCTGGATGTTCAGATCGACAGTTTTCAGTGGTTTCTCCGATTAATACGAGGCGAATGCCGGAGTAGTACCTAAGAAACGTCGGAAGATCGGTTGGGAGCCTAGTGCTTGTGCTTCAACTAGTGCTTGTCGTGGCTGGGGCAACACTCCGCTGGTTGAATATACGTTGTCGGGGAAACCCCGTTAGTTGACGGTAGGTCGGTGCCGGATTTCAGCATCTTGCGGGGGAAGATCACCGCCATCTCTCGAGGAAAACATTCACTACATTTACTGAACTATTGATCTTAGCCGTTGACCCGCCCGGAATTACTAAACAATCTATCAATCTATCAAATCAAAAAGTGCTGTTAAGGAAGAAATTTGTTGATGTATGCAAAGTATTTATTAAAGACGTTAAGGCTAGCTCTACACATCATAACCTTTCGGTGAAACGTATTCATTACAAGTATTCGTTGCATTATAGATCTCTTTTATTTGCCTGAACGTGTTTAATATTGCTAGTAACAATATTAACGAACTTTTTTTTATCAGAACATTGAACAACTTTTTAGTTTCATAGCTTCCTAAAATCTTTTAAATTTTCAACATTCCCTTCATTCACTTCACAATCGTAAGTCCAAATAGAGATTTTTCGTAACAGTGTAATAAAATTTATATTATGTCAATAATTGACGTTCGTATCTATTCGTGCTTGTTGTAACGCCATTCTTCTTCCAAGGTTGCGCATAATCACGCCAATTGTGTTAGTTCTCAACAACAAAGGTAAAAAAATGTAATTGGAAAGTAAATGGTGCTTAGATAAAACACAAAACTACAGTTATTGTCTCTCTCAGTTTGCGTGGATGCAGTGCCGTCTGCCCCAACGACGCGACGTTCGCAGAGGCGCTCTCGATTGTTCAGTCTAGAAAACAAAGGCGCATCAGAGGCAATTAAGGTGGCGGCGACCACACCACAGGGTCTCGACTTCTTTCTCCATGGCGTCGTCGTCGTTGCTCTTGGAGCTTCAGATGTTTAAGCTGGAGTGTGTGCACTGAACATTTACGTTCGAGAAGTTCTCATGATTTATAATAAGAATTTTTTGAGCCTGCGATGAACTATGAGAAAAAGACAAGAAAAAATGAATTTATCGCCGAAAGTTATTTACATTCGACTCCGGTTATAGTAAACTTCAAGGAACTAACAATGTTAGTTCACTGTACCCGAGGTTCACTATATCTGGTAATGTCAAAATGAAACAGAATTTCTTCATTACGATTAATTTTATTAAGATAGAGATACAGCAAAGCACATTAACAGCCCCAACTGAAAATTTCAATAACTTTTTTTGTTCTTAAACAATTTTGTTTTTCAATTGTTTGCTTCGTATTTTTCATTAGTAATTTCTCTAGATACTTCTACAGAATTCGTGTTCTCTCCGTAATTGATTCTGAATTCACTTCTAAGTATAGTAAAGCAGTCTTGGCAGCCTTCAGTGCCTCTTTCACTGTTGGACACCTGCCTACAAACCGTATAGGGTAATAAAAGTTTCAAATTTTTCAAACATGTTTTAAGAATACGTGTATTTTCAAACATGTTTTAAGAATACGTGTAATTTGTAATACGGCAGAGATGAATCAGCTCCCCCACTAAGTTTCCTTCCCCCACGAGTAATCCAATACTCTCAATATTATAATTACTACTGCAAATACATTTTCGGAAAATTATGGGCAGTGCTTGTGAAAATGCTACGGGAGGCAATATTCACGACAATTTTTATCGAATTAATAATATCAAAAACTTTCGAATCATGAAGACTAGAAACTGGCAAATATTGTGAGGCAAAATTTTGTAGACTTATCATCATGCGGACCAGTATACACACGTCTAAATGTAACATTACATGTGTTTAATTACGACACAACAGATAAATTTTCGACCATCACGAAAATTGACCACTGAATTCAGTGTACAATTTTTTTACGTGATTTTCGTGTTCTGGACGCCAAGAATAGTGCCATATAGTGCCAAATATTTTTTTTAATATTTACCATTCTTTCATTACAATCCTAAATTTTGCATTCAATGTCTCGATTGGCTGTCAACTACATTATCTGACCACGTAGTATATGAGCACACTTCAACAATGACCGTCTTAAGCATTCTCTCCCATTTCTAGTCTCCTCGCGACGAACATTTGACTAGCGACTAGCACGGCCATCTACTACGTTAAGTAATTGCGGAGGCGATTAACGGACAAAGGACGACGCGGCGCTGACGCAACAGGGGGCGCAGACACGGCACGAGCGCGCGCCCGCTTTTTCCCGCGCTGTCGCGACACGACGTCACGCAACGCGACGCGACGCGACGCGGGGAGCCGGTTCGGCGAGGACGCGCCGCGCCGCGCCCCGCACCGCGTTGTGACGCGCCGCACAGTGGGGACGAAAAGGAGAAAAGTTGGCAAAAAGTACTTTTTTTAAGCGTTTTTTGGAATTTTTGAATGAACGAATTAATGCCTTATTTTACGTGGCAGTGGTGAAGGCGGTGCAGATCGCGTTCACCACCATTGATCTGGGATGACGTTCTCTGCTGGCAAAATTATTTACGAGCATTTTCTGTTCGTCGGAATTTGTTTGTTTTTTGCGTCAAGAACTTCAAGATTACTTGATTAATTATTATATACTTGTAGATTCTTTGTAGAACGTAGAATGCAGGTAATTTGAAGGAATGTCTTATTTTACGTGGCGTGACTCAGGCCATAAAGCCCTGCTCTTCCGTCTGACCACGCAAATTTCGTTACGCTCCTTTCACCTACTAGGGATGAAAGAAGGCATTACTTGGGCGACAAAACAGGCAATTTGACTTTAGCTCAGAGGCTTCATTTAGGCTTGAGGATCTTTTACATGCAGTATATCTACTAACATGGAGCAGCCAGCTTGACTTCCCCTCCGAAGGAAGGAGTACGAAGGATTTTTTCGCCCTTAAAAATCCACGGGTTCGAACCCCGCGAACTTGGGTATAAAAGCCCGATACGACGGAGAGGAGTTAAAAGACAATATGAATAAGCGAAATTTAAAATTTCATTCCCTCGTGACACGTGAAATTGATACTTGGAATTACTAAATTATTATTTATGGAATATGTATTATAGAAATATAGATTTAACGTGCATATCTCCAGGTATCGTATCCAAAGAACTTACGATTCTACAAGTCGAGGGAGCAAAAATATTTGCATCGGAAAACACACCTCTCTTCTTAATGCGCGAGCGAATATCTGCGCCGTGCATCACTTGTGCAAGTTCAAGCTTGCACTGAACGGAGTGGCGTGATTACCCCATCCTTTGCTGATAGGGGAACGTTGACGGAGACATTTTGCAATCCCTTTCATGTGAAATGGAGCTTCTGAAGTATATTTCGATTTCGGACTTTTTGATTCTAGCAGCCGGCTGCTCTGATTGATAGTTTTCTGTTGTTTCTCCGATCAACACGAGGCGAATGTCGGAGCAGTACCCTACCAAACGGGCCACGGACCGCGCGCGATCTTTCCTTCCCCTTCCATGTCCTATCCTCTCCCCTTACACACACACTTACACTAGCATGCACTACACTACCACATATTCCGGGAGACCGGTCGAGAGCTTAGAGCTTGTCCCGGCTGGGGCAGTGCCTCGCTGGTGGGAGAGTCTTGGTTAGGGGGAAACCCCACTAGCCGACGGTAGGTCGGCGCCGGATCTCGCCATCCAACGGGGGAAGAGCACCGCCATCTCCCGACAGAAAAACATGCACTACACTAAGGGGACTAATGACCACAGCAGTTGACGCGCCCGAAACACGAAAAAATCAATCAATCAATCGGACTTTTTCCGAGCTTTTCCCTCCTCCGGCCCCACTGTGCGCCGTGGCGGCCGGAGGCGGCGGAGGCGGCGGCAGCAGCGGCCGGGGCGTTTGCCCGCGGGGACGCGTGCGCGTCCGGCACCGGTGAAGGCGGGAGGCGACGGTGCAGATCGCGTTCACCAGCATTGATCTGGGAGGACGTTCTCTGCGGGCAAAATTATTTACGAGCATTTTCTGTTCGTGCGAATTTGTTTGTTTGTTGCGTCAAGAACTTCAAGATTACTTGATTAATAATATATACTTGTACATTCTTTGTAGAACGTAGGATGCAGGTAATTTTTGCAGGCCTTATTTAACGTGATGAGACTCAGGCCATCAGGCTTGCTGTGCCGTGTGACCACGCAAATTTCGCTCGCGTCTTCTCATCAACTAGGAGAGAAAGAAGGTATTACTTGGGCGACGAAACAGGCAATTTGAATTTAGCTCAAAGGCTTCTTTTAGGCTTGAAGATCTTTTACGTGCAGTAAATGTACGAACATGGAAACACCGGCTTTACTTCCCCTCCAAAGGAAGGCGTACAAAGGATTTTTTCGCCCACGGGGTAATTTTTAAGGGTGTTTAAGTTATATCCACGGCATCGATCGGGTTTGAACCCGTGAGCTGGAGTATAACAGCCCTACACGCTAACCGTGACACCATCGACGACGAGGAACTTTGTATTAAAACGTATTGTGTATTATCACGTAATATGCATTATATTCTATGAAGAAAAAGTCTGTGTTTTTTTTGCAACGATTTTAATAGTTTAATGGTAACAATAATAATAATAATAATAATAATAATAATAATAATAATAATAATATCGTTTTCTATAGAAAGTACCCTTCTTAAATTAAGGAGGCTAACAATTTTCACTCGTATGCTACGTCCTGTAAGGTAGGACAATGGCGGCACCGGCTGTGATGGTGGCTGCAGTGACGGAGCCAGCGAAGTCTCTTCTCCATTCACGTCGCGTTGATCTATGCTGCACTGGACTGAGTCGGCATTGATATACTATTGTATTTTATACAATTGTAGAGCAATTGAGTTCGACTTACGAGACTCGGGTTACGATTTCTAGACTGATATCGTAATTTAAAGCAATATTGACAACTTTAATCCAAGAACCCTGCTCAAGACTGCAACGAACAATGCCGCACTCTGCTCGCGGACGTCCGTTTGCGTAGATGTCGCTTAGACCATCGTGGACTGAATTCCATCTTCGCCGTTCGGTTCGGGGTGAGTCGTTAGCTATTGGTTGATGAAAGAGGGCGTCAAGGCGCACGGAATGAACAGTTTGTATTATCTGCGCCGAGCCCTGGTGGCGCGCAGAGTTTGTGATAAGCAGCCTGTCCAACTCGGCGAATGAGCGCTCGCCGGCCAGGTGGTGGTTTGTTCGTGTGTGACTCGTGCTCACATGTTATCTCAATCTTTAGGTCTGAGTTGAAGGATACAATGGAATATATGTGCATAGGTTCAAGAAGAGCGTTAGGCTTTTAACGTTGTTAATACAAAGATGAGCAAGCCGTAATTCTCGATTCTTTTATTACCGTTTTGGTGTAAATATGTGTACAATTCATTATACCGCCTGCAGACAATATGAGAGCACTGAATATTACCCCGCTGGTAACGATACTATTGCTTCTATTTTTACGGTGAGAAGTCTTTGAGTAAGATGTGGCACCCTGAGACACCGCCTGAAGTGGATCAAGGAATCAACTGATGTCACTAGTGTCTTTGACCAGGAGGTTCTAGGCTTCGAATCTCGACGGTGGCAGGATTTTCGACATTAGCTACTTAGTTAAGTCGAATTTAACCGCTGTCGGGAGGGGAATTCTCGCGGGCAGCTGCTCCAATAAGTATTTTCCCGTCGTTTCTTCAAATCAACATAAGCCGAATACCGGAGCAGTACCCTAACAAACGGGTCATGGACTAGGCGCGATCTTTCATTCCTCTTCCTAGTTCTATCCTCACTCCTTACTTACACTTATACTTACTTGCACTACACTACCACATCCGGCGGGGGCGGTGCCCACTGGTGGTACATGTGTGGATGCGGAAAAACCTGCAAGTCGATTTGTGGGTCGGAGCCAGATCTCGCCATACAGAGGGGTGAGAACCGCGCCACCTCCCTTGATAAAAAAAATGGACTTCACTTACGCCACTAATGACTCTAGCAGTTGACACCCCCAGAAACACGAAATAATAATTCAATCGATTTTCCATTACTGAGTAACTCTCGCACCACCTCAAACCACCTCAAACACAGGTGAAAGTGGCAGAATTATCAACTTGTGTGTGTGTTATCTAACTAAATGAAGGGATGATCTTTTAAGGGAGAAGATCCCAAAGGCCTTCCTCCTTGGAGCAGTCCAGGACATACGTAGTAATCAGCTTCGTAAATTCAGTACAGATTCAGTCCAAAACCAGGAGATTTCCTTACTTTTCTTACTGACCAGTACAAGAATGAAAAGAACCTTAAACGGAGCACTTATGTAATGAACAATCTTCGAAGCTCTGATATCTCGCCGAACTCTTCCTTGTTGCGACGAGGAAAAGCGAACTGGATGCAACCCGGCATGCCTTTATGGGGAGGGAGGTAGAAAGGCTTAAGAAAAGTTGACCGCGGGATGCAATCGCGATACTCACGTCGAGCCGCGGGGCGGCGCGGAGAGGCGGCGCCGTTGGCTGGTGCCTCGGCGCCGGCGGAGTCTGTTGGCCATTCAGGTCGCGTGCACACACGCTGCGCAGCACTGCATCGCGAGCGACTCCCCCCCCCGCCTGCCCATCCTAACCGCACCCCGCTCCGTCCCATCCCGCTCTGCCCCTCCACGTCTCGCCCTGCCGCCTCCTGCCCGCCCCGCTCCGCCCCGCTCCGCCCCGCTCCGCCCCGCTCCGCCCCGCTCCGCCCCGCTCCGCCCCGCTCCGCCCCGCTCCGCCCCGCTCCGCCCCGCTCCGCCCTGCTCCGCCCCGCTCCGCCCCGCTCCGCCCCGCTCCGCCCCGCTCCGCCCCGCTCCGCCCCGCTCCGCCCCGCTCCGCCCCGCGCCTTCCCCTCCACGCCCCACCTTCTGCGTCTACGCTTGCGCTCAAGCAGCCATTGTCCCCAGCGCTGCCGTTCACCTCGCACCAGACGGAGAGGAGGCGACCAAGCCCTCCTACCTGTTGCTGTACGATCGCAGCTTTCACGGAATGCGCCTTTCAGACGATCCGACGTTCTCCTGGGATTTAAGTAATTGCTTTGACGAACGGAACGACTGAATCGTAACCGGCACTTGGTCGGAGGCATTCGAATCCTTTCTCCCTTTTCTCACGCTCCGATCGTTTTCGGAATGTTTGGAAAGGACTTTCTACATTCGAACTTTTAATTTACTCCTAGACCTCTTGATGTTTTTACTTTCATGGGGACTTTACTTGTCAATCCGGAATATTTTCTTCAATACAATTTCTAAGCTAACAGAAGCTGCTTGTGGCCCACTCTACAAGAAGCGATGAAGCTGTACTGGTGTCCAAAAACTAGGTTACATGTTCACTAGTATTAACGGAGAGAGTAAGAAACACCCTAAGCACAATTGCAACTCAGATGATGATGTAGCTTGGGCATCCCCATCCCTATACAATTGCAGTCATAATAGATTGAAGTCCTACTAACGTAAAGAAAAGACAGACGTGAGTTCAAAAGCAGGTCTCTTTCAAATAATAGAATGTGTTTTGTTTATTTGTAGTTAAACAGCAGGTTCGGGGAAGTGTAATTGCTTTGATGAGGAAATGTGTGAGGTAGTTCCACTTTTTTAAACCATACACCTAGGTCTCATGTTCATCGGTAATTTCGATTCATCGATCGCGTTAAAATTTAGATTGTACGTTATGAGAATTTCGTTAAGTTAAAATCAACAGAGAGATGCAGTGTAATGGTGTTGAGCATTATTTACGAATACGATATACACAGGCGTATGCAACCTAAAACAAGAGGGTGAATTAACTAAGTTTTGGGGCCACTTCTCCGTTAAACTTTCTATGTTCATATTAAATGTTTCCAGTCAATAAAAAAACACAAGGAGAATGGAATTATAATTTTAATGATACAATTAATAAAGTCATTTGGTTTTATGTTGAACTATTTACTGAATTACCAGTAGAATTCCCCAACTTGTAAGTTTCAAAGAGTGGAAATTAGGAATTGAAAATCTTTATGTTTTAGTACGCAAAGCTACGAGGCGACTTTAAACATTTTGAGAGAGAGAGAGAGAGAGAGAGAGAGAGAGAGAGAGAGAGAGAGTGTGTGTGTGTGTGTGAGGGGGAAGATACCTGTGGCCTCCCTTCTACGAACTCATGATGATCCTGAATTTAACAGGAATATATGATGATCAGGAAATATAATTTGGAGAAAGATGCTTTCAAAGTATCCGATCTGTGATGTGCCAGACACTGATGACCGAAAATGCGTACAATCACGAAACAAAATTCGAAAAAGCATTTGTTTCTGCTGGGTATTGCTACGTTGTATTGATACAATTTCCTAATTGTAACGTTTTGATTGTGAGATATTTGATCGTTGGAAAAGAAACGATTAGCAAATATCTAAACTGAAAATAATTAGCATTATTGTAACCGCTTGTCGCCGGTCACATTTATAACCAACGGAATATGGAAGCAATTATACCCGACATTAGGCCCTACACGTAGTTTCTACAGTGGCGAAGAGATGGCGTAAGTCAGAGAAGGATTTCTGAACGCACTCAGACCGTAGCCAATCAGGAAATTTTCGTGGAAATACGGACGTGGCGTGAACTTGCGTCAAAAAAGAGCTCACTCTTTCTGGTTCGAGACGGCAAGGAGAACGGTTGTCTACGAGTACGCCACATGGTCGACGAGGGACACGCGAAGATTGCGGAACACAAAAGCTTTAATAAAAGGTAATTGACTGAGTACTTTTCATGGATTTACGTACTGTGAATATCGTGAGATTACATGGAATTAGTAAATGAATATTAAACAAGAATGCAATGAATGAAAGAACGACGGCGGTAATAGATCGAAATGAATCTGTAAAACCACGTTGCTGCATTCTTGTTGCTAGAAAAGAGGACTATTGTAACATAGGACATGTTTCTTCTTTGTTACAGCTTTAATATATTTCATATTTTGAATATATTTTCATACTTTTCATATATTCGTTATTCTTATTTTTGGGAATTTCACTTTGGAAATCCTATGATGGAATTTTGAAAGTTATGAGAAAGACGGATTATCCAAACAACTAGTTTGACTTTTGCCATTACGAAGTCATAACTTGGAGTTTCGGACTCGCATTCTGATGCGACCATCGCCTCTGCGAAAGCTGTGGTGAATTTTCGACTGGGAGACGGTGTTCGGAATATTTCCGTGCGACAGGCCACGCAGGGACCGTTGCAGAAGAACGACGACCTTGAGGCGCGAGGGTCGCGCGACGGGCCAGCTACACAGCGCGGGACCAACTTGCGGAGTTCGCCGGTCGTGAGTTATATAAAAGCAGAAAGAACACTCACTTAATTTCAGTCTGGAAAAAACTTGTGAGATAGGAGTATCATTATACTAGCCAAAACGTTGTAATGTGAGCTTCCCTCAAAAACAGACGTTGATCGGGCAAGTTTCTGAGAACATTGGTTTTATTTCTTTTCGACAGTCGTAACAAGAATCAGATTAAAGTAATTCTTTATGTTTATGATAGAAGTTGTTTGTACAGAATTATTTATTTAGAGTCATATTTTAATGATTCAAATCATTTAAGAGACGTTATGAAACAAAATTTTGTGTTGAAAGGCTATGTAGAAGCCGAAGGTCAAATGTGACTACTGAGTGTAACGTAAATAGTGATTTAAAAGGTAGTAGTGAATTTCTAGTATTGTGTGTATGTATTTTTCTTTTACAGGATGAATATTTGTACTATGATTTGTGTGTCTCATGTGTGATATTCTTTGTGAAGTGTAAATATGTATCCATTGCTTGTTTTCTTGTAAACAGGGATCTGAATTATTATTATTCTAGTGAAAAACTGCAGTTTAGGTAGGGAATTAGCTACCATAATTTTACGAAAAGTGAAAACATAGGAGGATCTGTGAATTTCATTTGTACAGAGATTTGGCATTCAATAGAATACATGTAATTACATTGATGTAAACGAAAAATGTAAAATCTGTTACATTTTGGCGCTCTAGAATATATGTTATTTGTCATTTAAAACTGAAAAATTGTGTTGGTCTATTAATTGATCAGTAGCTTAACAAAGACGAACCCACTACCAATAGGGAAGTTTATCCGTAAACTGAGATATTCCCAGGGATGCGTGACGGTGTAATCACACGTCGCGAAGTAGGCAAATGACAGATCTACTTTTGTAATCGGTGAGGCTCGAGAGGAGTACGGTTACA